>JASDQU010881549.1:16573-34168 GCA_032191745.1 Picea mariana | reverse complement strand
TCAATACAAATAAATCCTCCGCTGAAATGCCTCCGGAAACAACCAAGAATGATGCCAAGACACCTACAAGGAAAACCCAATACCTGGAATTCCCGAAATCTCTTCTCCTCAGCTAGAATGAATCCTCCCTCAATGGATGGTGCGCCCCTCTTGCTGGAAACTCTCAACTGGTGTGCCCTCTCTCTATCTGCACAAGTAATTGATGTGGAATCCTCCTGCAACTGAGTAGATCTGGATCTAGAATGGTGTGGGAGCGTATTGCATCTCCGAGACCAAGCTTGGGACAAGCTAGGTGGAATCTTTCACCACCGAATCGTCCTCTAGGGTTTGTTAAGTCAAAACCCTCAAAACCCCCAATGTTGGGCTCACTAGCTAGAAGCCAGAAATCAAAAGATAATCATACATGAAAAATGAGTAGAGGCCCTTGCCTTTCCTTTATACTTTTTGCTCTCCTTGTCCCTCCAAAGTGACTTTCATTTTATTAATATTTAATTAATTAATTAATTAACCTTTTTACGTCTAAAAAACACCTTATCTCGCCTTGTGGCTTCCTTGGCCACTGAAAGTCACTTCTCACCATCCCATCCTGTAGTTTTGATTCTCCCGATTCCAATGAGCTATTACACTGAGAGGTTCCTCCAAGTAATGTGCCCAAAATGACCTCTTCAGTGAATTCAATTAACTTATAGCTCAAAATAGTCAAANCCATGACCTCTTCAGTGAATTCAATTAACTTATAGCTCAAAATAGTCAAAATCATGGAAATCTTCGGAATGCAACGAAACCAAAGCCAACCTGTGCGGAATGGCTCATAATGATGGAATATGATGAGCAATGGAAGATGGACCCCACAATGCCTCTCAATAACCCCTGTACTCGCTATAACATCCATCTGGCTACTCTAGTCATCATAAACCTCTGCATTGTGATGATGTCCCAAAGTGGGGACATTACACTCTTGCTGAATCACAAGTTATTGGTATATCTGGCTTGCGGGCTATTGGATATACTCTTGGGTTTATAGTGACAGCTGACGGATTTGAACTTGGGCCTGGCCCAAGTAATCCCAACGTGTTACCAATTTCCACATGGTTCAAAAAAACAATCATGCTCTTGTCATTTCATTTCCATGTTTAGGAGTGGCATTGGAATCAAATGGTTATGGCTAAGTGATGAATGCTCCCTTGACAACGCATTTGTCAAATTAATATTTTTTAACATATAAGTATTTTTCTGTTGTGTTATGCCAATTTTTATATGATAAAGTTGTGTGACAATTCCAAGTTCACTGCTATTAGGTTATGGTTTACATATAATGCATATGGTAATATTTTAACAAGTTGTAAGTGATATTTTAAAACAGAAAATAGAGCATAAAAAAAGTTGTAAAACATATTATTTAATAAAAATAAAGGTAACTATTAATCAACATAACATAAACATGTATATAATTAACATAAACATGTATATAATTAAAATAATATACACTGAGACAACTCATTACACTTGTATGTGTTATTTTAAAACAAAAAATAGAGCATAAAAAGAGTTGTAAAATATATTATTTAATAAAAATAGAGATAATTATTAATCGACATAAACATAAACATGTACATAATTAAATTATATGCAGTAAGAGAACTCATTACACTGAAATCAATTCTCTCTATAGTTGATAGAGAGAATAAACTTGTTACAGGGAGTTAGTCTCTTTCCGTCTTCATCACAATGCATTTCCCTTCCTTTTAAATGATTAAAAAATTATATGGCAATATTTTAAGAAGGTAAACGTGGTTTTAAAATAGAAAGCATAGCATAAAAAGAGTTGTAAAATATATTATCTAATAAAAATAAAGGTAATTATAATAAGACAATTTAGCATAAGAGAATTTGTAAAATATTATATATATATATATATAGGTAATTATAATAAGACAATTTAGCTTAAAAGGTTTTATAAAATATTATATATATATATATATAAAAGGTAATTATAATAAGACAATTTAGCATAAAAGGTTTTATAAAATATTATATATATCTATATATATATATATATATAACAATTCGTTATACTTGAATTGGAACCAATTCTCTCGGTATAGGTTTAGTTATAGGTATATGATTCTTTCTTCGTCGGGCGGGTTCTTTTGTTACGCCTGGGGTTCTTTCGACCATCTCTTGGGTTATTTCGTCAGACCAAAAAAGCCAGCACCAAGGCGCTTAAGCTAAAAGCAATTGATTCCATCCATCCAGCCCATCATAGGGGAACATCATGAAATGGTCATGGGAGAGGCAGGATGGGGAGCTGGACCTGCTAACAGAGAGAATAAACTTGTTCTAGAGGAGTCAATCTCATTCAATCTTCATTGTAATGCGTTTCCCTTCCTTTCAAATGACTAAAAATCATTACCAAAATCTTTTCAATATGACAACATGTTACTAAAATGCAAATTTAATAATATCGTTATTTTTTAACAAAATTTAGGATAACTTGAATTGAAATAAAGTATCACACTAAAAAAACCCTTCATTTAAATGGTGTTCCCTCTCCTTTTCATTAAGGTTATATTTATATTTTCTAACCTGGTACGAGAACTAAGAACAAGTTCAGTGGTGATGCTAAGGCCAAAGGATAATGGATACCAAATAATGAAACAACATTGATTTAAAAATAATGTCACCGCTCTAAGGCAATAACTCTTGTCAAGTTGTTGCAAATGCCTCCCAATGGATATTAATGCCATACATTTTTAGAGGCTCACAAATAGATAAATATACAACATTCCAATTCCAATTGAATATGTATGACAAAAATGTTGTAGAGGATTGGAAAATGTTATTAATTTACAAGATGAAGGGTTTTGCATTCCACTACACCAATTCAACTGAAGTTATCAGATGTTGTTGAAAAATAGAAAAATTACTTGTAGTTGTCAATATTTTTGTTGGAACACTGGCTACATACTCATCCAAAGGCATTAATTTGCATGAAGAAGGGTGTGTCAATGTTTCTTATGTCATGAGCCAACCCATTCTATTAGATTCTAGAGAGTCACTTATTTGGACTATGAATTCATCCAACTATAAGCTTCCATTCACTATAGAGACCTCCCATATCGTTAAGGAAAAATTAAAGTTAAAAAAAGAGCAGATCGTCCTTGGCAACTGGTTGTCTTTCATAATCCAGTTCGTCCTCCATTTCCTCATTTTATCCATTAAGAAAATGCTTTCGGGAATGAATAATTATGTCACATGCCTCCCAGGGAAGGTGTTGAGGTGTGTCTATATAAAGGGTTTGATTTATCTTGACTTCAATGTGGACATCAGGTCCTTTATCCTAGCCAACAACATTCTGCATTTGGCTTTACGGTATGTGAATTTTGAGATTGTGGATATGGGGTTTCTGGTGGAGTCTCAGGATGAGGAAAAGTTCCCATAGAGGATTTTAGGGGGTTGTGAGTGTTTCTCAAATGCATATGGGGTATAAAATAAGGCTTGATGTAGTTTCTTCCAAGGATCAATGTCATGGAAATCCATGAGGGGAGAATTATCAAGGATCGTAGTTTCAGTGGAGAAAAATAGGGAGGGATTTGTCACTTCTGAAGAATATACATCCCCAGAAGGTTAAAGTTGAAGCTGCTAACGAGGAAGAAGAACCCAAGAGAAAACATGTTTTCATTGAGTCGAGGCCTCCTAAGGGTTTCCACTACAAGATCATATATGAAGCATCCAAGAGCACTCAAATGCACAGAAAGGATAGAAAAAAATATCTGAAAGGTTGAAATGAAAAATTGTGAAGTAGATGACTATAATTGATATCTTTGTATGGTTTACTCTCTCATGTATTTATCAAAAGGAAAAATGCAAAACTTACAAATGCCTCCATCACTCCAATATATAACTAAATGTAATAGGGTTTTTCCTCCCCATTGCACACCATTCCGATTCCAGGACAAAGGAATGTGTAAATGCCCTCTTCTTCCTAGTTCCATTTAGTTACAAGAGAATTCAATAGATTGTGTGAGCTACAAAAACTTTGATTCATTGGGTGACATTAAATATAGAGGGTGTGTTTAAATCCTTTCACAGAGTACAGACAATGTAGATAGATGAGTCATCCTACTCAATTAGATACATAGGCCTAGCAACTAGGTTTCCATGACTATTGAAAGTCGACAATATTCCCAATTATTGAAAAATGTTGAGTCACTAAGTGAGTTAATTTAAATGTGTAGATGCATGTGATACATAAATAACTCGTGAACTAGAAAACATGAAAATCCAAGTAGACCATAGACGGATGATAGTTGGACATCAATAAAGGGTAGATGAAACCAACCCTCCTCTAATGTATTCCTCAAATTAGGATGGTTAATCCTTCAATCTTTCTATGGTTAGTAAATAGGCTCAATCAATGAAAAGCAACCAAACCAACCCTCCTCTAAGTGTATTCCTCAACTCGGGATGGTTAATCCTTCTATGTCTCCATGGTCAACAAACAAGTTCACTTAGCTTCAGTTTCACTCCAATAATCACACGAGGACTATGGTGAAACAAACCATTCTGACATGTAACACTTTGTAGAAGGGCCTACCTATAATGCATGACTCAATGCACACCTTTGAGGGAATTTTTTTTATAAGCCAACATGTTTGTGTTTCAATCAATCGCAGGTGCCAACTTTACAAAACCTGAAATCTATATGACCACCGATTGGGTGCAGCAGCTTGCACAGGGGAAACATTACCATAAATATCCATCTCAAATTGGTTGGGGTGTGGAACAAAGCATTGGTGATTTCACAAACTTTCTTAACATGAAAACCATATTGGTCGTCCCAAAACCAGTGGTTTAGGACAACCAAGTTTTGGGCAAAAACTCTTCCTAAATAATGCCTTCGACATAAATATGGTCACATTTAATTTATCCCATGACTGATGCAAACTCAACTTATGAGTAATAACACGATGATGATGTATGTGTTGAGAGAGGATATATGATGATGAAGAGGGATGAGGGTTTTGTATTTACAAATATAGAATTAGAATTAGAGCACTCGGTTAAATTTGTTGATTTTCCAACTTTGATGGTGCAAATTAATTGGTTAGTTCACCAAGAAAAACAATCATAAATAAGTATTTGAGAATTAATGTGACCTTAAATTTAATTTTAGTGTTTTGAATTTTGAATGAACAATGTAATTGTCGAAGATATTTTATTTTCTTTAGAATTATGCATATCCATTGGATTGTAACTATAATATTGATCTTATGTTTAATGATAAATTAATTTCGTTTGTGCGATGTTCATCTTATCAACTATTGAGAATGATTAACAAGTGAATCTGAGTGGTTATGATTGGATCTAATGGTGTAGAGAATTTTATCCTTCAAACAACAAAAGCAAAAGGAAATACAATGTACTATATTGTGTATTTTATGTATTGTTGAGATCATTATCATCTTATTAACCTCCCCTTCTTGCATTGTGCTCTCTCAAACGATGATGTGTTTTGGTGTACACTAGCTATGACCATGGCTAGATATCAAAGTACAGTGTCAGACATAGATTAAAGAACGACAACAGACACTCGACTTAAGATGCCACACATCCACTTATGGACATTTCCCAAATTTTGAAAGCAAGAAAAGAATATTTAAATTCCTAAGCTCTAAACAACATACCTGCAAGTTAAATCTCTCAACAAATGTAATGGAATTCCTTTTGTAAGATATATATGTACATCCATGTACCTACATGTGAGTGAAATGTTATATGCTAATGCAATGTAGGCCACATTACACAATGGAGCATCTCCGCAACCCTCGAGCATGAACAATATGTTGGAACGAGTAGGAATGCTAGAAATGATGCTACTTGTGTTATTGTTAGACACAAGATTCCAAAAGAAATAGTAGCCAGAGCAGAGCAATCTTAAAACCAAGTCTCACCAGCGCTTCAAATTAGTATAAGAAAAGTTATGTTATGAAATTTACATGGACAAATATGAAAATGATTTAATATTAGCAAAGCAATGCTAGTATTTCCAACTAAAATTAGAAGCTAAGGATCAAACACCAAAGTCCATTATGTGGGGAGGATATTTCAAATGGAATTCACTCTTAATTAAGGGTGTGGGCACAATAATCACATTGCTTTCTCTGTTAGGTTTCAAAAATTGTGCATCCATTCTATTCAAGTCTTTCAAGAGTTCAAAAAATTGATCAAGGATAGTTATATAGTATATAAAAGATAATATATTATAAGTCCTTGAATATATCCTAGTGACTATGTGGCCTTCCGCATGGGTTTGTGAGGCAAAGAACAATAATTCCAACATTAATAATTCCTCTCAGCAACAAAGAAATACAAGAACATTTTATCCAAGCCTAAACAATGGAACTACCGATATAAGAAATCTTAAAATCTATTATTCATTAAGAAGATACAAGATCGATTTTCTTAGAGTTGCATATATACAAGTTAACCAACATAGAAGAAAAGTTGTTGTACATCAAAAATATCTCTACGAACAACTTAAACAAGGGTTCCCAACAAGAAAATGAACACACTTTGTCTAACATTAGTTTCAAGCAAAGGTGGCATCCTAGTTTAATGAAAATGGCATAGTTCGATGAAAATGGTATTATCATTGTTTTGTTCAATTATGAGCAAGGTTCATCAAACAACACACACAAATGAGGCTAGCTAAACACCACATGCAAAAGGGGCAGGTGCCACCATTTTTTCCATATCATAAGATTTGGGGCAAAGGAATTATTTACCTAGAGCTTGAGTTGGTGGAAGAGAACATGAGTTGATTTCCTGCTAATTGAAGCGAAAGAGAAAAAAAGCAGCATGTCTATATTCCAACCGGTTTTATCATCTAGTAAAAGATCCCACAAAGGTAAAGCCAGGTGTATTCAATTCTTTATTGCCTTCAATACAATATATAAAAAAACAAAAGTTTAATTTTTTTTAATACAAAGTAGACTAGGGAATTGTAGTAAGCATTTATTGTAATTTATCTCGAAGCATGCACTTCACTCGAATTTGCATGGAGTTCGTGCAACGCACATAATCTAGGAAAGCTCTAGGAAGCAAAGGGGCAAGCATGAAGTTGCACAGTTCCATTTGAAATAGTTTCATATGTAATAGCATACCTTCCAATAGTTTGATAGTCCAAGTTAGGTGTGGATCCACCCATTCCATATCCTCCAGAATTCATAACTTTATAGAATAACCTGTTGTTCCAAGTTCCTAGCTAGCAATGGCAAGCTACTAATCATTAGGAGCACCATCACCATATTTCCTACCAGCATCAAACCCACATGTTGTTTAAGTTAGTTGTTGGCAATTGGCTTAGAAAGCAATATCGGTGCATGGGCCAAGTTTGTTTGAGAAGGCCAATGTGGGTGATAAAATGAATTGGGTGAATGTGCAAAAGTAATGAATGGAAGGCTTAGTTCGAGGGTACATGCAACCCATATCATATTTAGATACATAAGCATATGAAAGGGCGATGAACAAGGTGGTGTAGGCATGTCAATTATGGGAAGGCGAGACAAAAACACTTCCACCACCAAATTAAATGTATATTGACATTCTACAATGTGTACTAACACTTTGCATTGGTTACTGTAAATGAAAATGCAAATGCAAATGTTGGTGATATTACCAAAAATATCCTAGTGTAACACACCCAACCCCCTAAACACCAATTAGGTTGGTGGGGTGCTCGGTTTTCTTCTCCTCGGGTCTTAGGATGAGTATTTGGGTCCATTGGTGTTTATGTGAAGATGTATCTTATCACAACACTAAGTATATAGACTCTTGCAATTTACTACAAAATCCTCCACGGGGTTTGTTGTGGTAAATAGGGTTTACACACCCCCAATCAAATGGTCAGCATCCATTTCGACTTTAGAACAATGGCCCATGACTATTTGGACTCATCCATGTCCAGATAATCAATCACCAGAGTTTGTTTCCCCTCTGATGGCATTGCTTCAACGGATCATCCTAGAGGATACAACAGTCCTCAGAACTGGGGTTATGACAGTTATGACAGTTATGATCACCTTTGAACCTCTATCTACGCAAAGGTTATACCCCCATAAACATTCATTGATCTAGAATTGGATCCAAAAGCCAGATAGGGCTCAGAAAGGCCTAAAAATAAAAGTGCTCATAATATCTTCAAAATGGACGTGTGCATAGGCCTCGATGTTATGAACCCATTGCAACTTGAATGGGCTCAAATGGATTTTGTATGCTTCAGATATCACGATCTATTCATTTTGCCAAACAGGCAAAAAAATGATGACCGTACAGTCTGTACAGTGCCACGTGGCAGCTGACTATACAGGATGTACAATCATACAGATGATGTGGCAAGGCATAGTGGATGCTGATGTGGCATCCTCTGGAGGTGACACATGGCAGTCGTTCATACAGTGACATGGACAGGTACAAGGGACCAATCAGGGAGAGACACGTGTCACCACTGAAAGGGTGACATGTGGCACGTCTGTACGGTGGACGTGGCAGGGTCGTACGACATGTGGCAGGTACAATGGTAGGTGAATGGACTAAAAATTGGGCAGATAGATCGACCAATGGGCGCTTTACACGTGGCATGTTATCCGGCGAATAGTGTGGTGCCACGTGGCCCAAACATGGGCTGCCATGTGGCACCCGCTCATTGGACGTTTTGTTGTTGGGAAAAATTTGGTTTTTGGAGTCCACTGGTTTCGAACCATGGACCTCATTGAGTGTCAAGTTTTCACGTAGGTCGGGCTACCAGCCTGCCTACATGTGTCACTTAACATGTATGGCGCAAAACTTCTATTTGAGTTTGAATGAACAACTAATCTGGCGGAAAATAGGGTTGGGGCCTAACCCCTAGCCCTCAGCACAAAATACCACACGACCCTACCTTGTGACCACAATGGTTACCATTTGGCGCAATCTGTGGAGCCTAGCCTCCGATTCAGAACTATGACCATGTGATCGTTGTGTATGGGTGCAGAATGTGTGGTAGGAGAGCCCCTGAGGCAGGCATATCACATGTGACTCAGGCTTACAACATTTGGCGCAAAGGATTCTTGGTTAACCCCAGTCGATCGGGCTAGCCCGTCGACCAGGGGCATAACCATCGGCTGGAATATAGGGGGGTTAAACCACATGGGGCACGTGGAGATGGTAGACCGTGGCCATATGGCCTTTCACATACGACCCAGAGTCGATTGTTAAGGGGGGCCAGCGCATAGGGGTTAGCCCATGGACACATGGAGGGAACCCATGTGACCTGGGGCTAGAGAAAAAGGGGTTTCTCCCTAATTATATGCAAAAGTGGGTTTTTAAAACTTTAATATTTAATGTTTAAATGGATTTTCAGCCAGAGTTTGGGAGATATTATCCATTTTTGGAGGATCTTGGGCCCTTTTTTAGGCTAGATCTTGGGGGCAAGTTGGGAGATGGATACCAACTTCAGGAATATAAAAACCAGGGCTTCTTGAAGCCATGGGAGGAGGTTCAGAGTAGGTTTATGCTGCATAAATCTTGAGCCAAAGCCATTGTCATGCAGGGAAGCTATTGAGGAGCACACCTTTGTAGGCCATTTCTGGGAGCTTCGTTCATCCGATTTGGGTGCCGTTAGTTTTGATGGGTTCTTGAGATCTGGTAGAACAAGACCAGATCATTTTTGTAATCCATTGACACTTTCATGATGTACATTTAAATCTTTGAATAGAAATAAGAAATTCACTGAGACATAGGCAAGATTGTCGAACTCCATTATCATCTTGTTGTTATGGTTTGTCGTTCTTCATGCTTGTTTAGATATGCATATGTTTATGGCTATCATGTTTACTTTATAATTCTTCCTCTTTCATTCAGCTTCCTAAATGGTAATTTAACAAATCCAAGATAACTCAACCATTGTCGTTTAAAAGATCTTTTCGGATCAAGTGGTATCAGAGCTAGTTGACGGTTGGAATTTGAGTTTGCATGTTTACCAGGGAAAATCTCATCTCAGTTGAGAAAATGGCATCTATAGAGGGACTTTCTCAAGATGAGAAGGATATGCGAAAATCTCTCTTTGTCATGGTCGAGATGGTGAAAGTGTTGTATGAAGACTACTTGGAACGAAAGAGATCGGTTCAAGAAAAAGCTTCGAAGAACAACAAAGGAAAAGAAGAATTGAAGGAATTTTCTTCTACACCGAATTTAGAAAACATCTCTGAGGTATGCAATGAAGGTCATTCATCAAGTTCTCCTTGTTCCCATCAAGATGGTTTTGGTGCATTTGAAAAACATACAAAAGGTGTAGGTTTGAAATTGCTAACCAAGATGGCATATGAAGGAAAGCGGCTTGGAATCAAAGGACAAGGTATCATTAATACCATAGAGTTTGTGGAAAGACCTCGTTATTTAGGATTGGGATATGGTGAAGTGGAGAGTGGAGACTTTTCCAAAACATCGAAAGCAAGTAATGCTTCAAATTATCATCCTAAGTCATTGCATGATCGATTCACGAAAGGTGATGGCGTATCACTCCTTGATTGTGATAGTGAATGCAAGTCATCTCCAAAACAAAGTGAAGATCAACAAGGAAGGTATAATGGTCATGATATTTTCAATTCTCTTTTTGATTATAAAAAACATAATCATGAAATATGAAACTTGTGGAATATGTATCTTTGTACTTTTTGTCATTCACCTAAGCATTGTGTTGCCAAGTGTTGGAAGAGACAATATTTGTACAGGAAGTTTATGTCGACTAGGAAGGAGACACGACATAAAGGCTCAACTCCACAATGGAAGAAAGAGAAGGGAAAACAAGTATGGATGCCAATAACTCACTGCACTTACTGCAACAGGGGTGGACATCAAAAGGCTAATTGTTGGAAGCTTAATTTGGAGCTTCGTCCAAAGAAGGAAAAAAGGATTGTGCATGCACTCACGAAGGAAGAGGCATTATCAGCGAAGCAAGAGGAACACCATGAAGGAAAGAAACTAGCCACTTGGTTTTGCCAGAAGTGGATGTCACAACTTCATTGTATTTTGCTTCCATTAATGTAATCACACATGTTGAAATGATGACTTGTTATAACATCATTTTGAACAACATAGTGTTTTTGTTTTTGTCCTTATGTGTATATAATCAGTAAGGTCCATTTTGTAACCTTTTGGAGGACCAAAAGGTATTTAGTGGGGAGGTGTGATCCAAAATTGGATCCAGAAGCCAGATATGGCTCAAAAAGGCCTAAATATCAAAGTGCTCATAATATCTTCAAAACATACGTGTGTAGAGGCCTTGACATTATGAACCCAACGCAACTTGAACGGGCTCAAACGAACGTCGTATGCTCCATATATCGAGATTTGTTCATTTTGCAAAACAAGCAAAAAAAATGATGAGTGTACAGTTCGTACAGTGCCACGTGGCATCTGACTGTACAAGTCGTACGACCATACAGTTGACATGGAAAGGCATAGTGGATGCTGATGTGGAAGCCTCTAGAGGTGACATGTGGCAGTCAACCATACAGTGACGTGGACAGGTACAGGGGACCAATCAAGGAGTGACACATGTCACCATTGAAAGGGTGACATGTGGCACGTCCGTACGATGAACATGGCAGGGTTGTACAACACTTGGCAGGTACAGTGACAGGGTCATATGACATGTGGCAGGTGACTAGACTGACAACTGGGCAGACAACTCGACCAATGGGCGCTTGACACATGGCATGTTATCCGACGAATAGCATGGTGCCACGTGGGCCAGACATGGGCTAGACCTCCAACCAGGGGCATAACCACCAGCTGGAATACAGGGGGCTTAAACCACATGGGGCGCGTGGAGTTGGTAGACCGCGACCATATGACCTTTCACATACGACCCATAGTCGATTGTTAAGGGGGGCCAGCGTGCAAGGGTTATCCCATGGACACCTGGAGGGCGCCCATACAAGGTTGCACCCTAATTATATGCAGAAGTGGGTTTTAAAACTTTAATATTTAATTTTTAAATGGACTTTCAACCAGATTTGGGAGATATTATCCATTTTTTTAGGATCTTGGGCCCTTTTTGAGGCCAGAGCTTGGGGGGAAGTTGGGAGATGGTTACCAACTTCAGGCCTATATAAACCAGGGCTTCTTGAAGCCATGGGAGGAGGTTTAGAGAAAGTTTATGTTGCATAAATCTTGAGCCAAAGCCATTGTCATGCAGGGAAGCTATTAAGGAGCGCACCTTTGTAGGCCATTTCTGGGAGCTTGGTTCATCCGATTTGGGTGCCATCAGTTTTGATAGGTTCTTGAGATCTAGTAGAACACGACCAGATCATTGTTGTAATCCATTGACACTTTCATGGTGTACATTTAAAACTTCAAACAGAAATAAGAAATCCCACTGAGACATAGGCTCAGAGACGTAGGCGAGATTGTCGAACTTTGTTATCATCTTGTTGTTATGGTTTATTGTTCTTCATGCTTGTTTATATCTGCATATGTTTATGGCTATCATTTTTACTTTATAATTCTTTCTCTTTCATTCAGCTTCCTAAATGGTAATTTAACGCATGCAAGATAACTCAACCATTGTTGTTTAAAAGATCATTTCGGATCATTACTTCTACCTACCACAAACATGACCCACGAAACCTACGACTGAGATCAGATCTCACCACGCACCGATCAATGGTTTATATTCATTCTCGAAGTCCCTCCCCATCGGGGTATTTCCATGCAAGTAATATGGACCATTATGAACACGCTCACTCCGACTATTGAGTGTCCCACATTCCCCTCATCCAACGAACATTGTATGCCTCATGGTTTACATCTATCCACTAGTTATGATCTATAAACCCTTCTCTTCATAGTGATTCATGATAAATCCAAGGTTGAGATCTCGTGGGAAACTCCCTGAGATATATATTATCCTTGGCCTTCCTGTCATCAAAATCCTACTCTAACCCTCTTCCCAAACCTCTGATGATCCTTACTTTGATACACTAACATATATATCTGATGATTCGGAGTTGATCTTGGCCACACTCTAAAATATCAACGATCTGCATTGACTTGGGGTTTCTCCATTGGATTCTTAACAAATTTCCTCATTTGGTCACTTCGATGGTAATACCCTCTGACCAATGGTCCAGATTTATTCACTCTACCGAATCAACGGCTGTGAATCCCCCCCCCCATCTTAGAACATTAGTTTCCTTCAGGATATCAATCTAAATCCATACTTAAACCTTTCAAGGTTTCTTCTAAGTCTCCTCTAAGGTTCTACCAACTCTTAGGAGCCTGGATTTTCACTCTTAAACATATTAAAGCATTCTCGCTTCACTTGGATGGAAGATTTCATATCTTACAAGATTTCCACCTAACASAGGTRATTCTTTCAGGAATTATAGTTCCTCATCCTATGCAGGGCTCTCCCARACCCYAGGGAACTCCCATCATTGTTCAAATGGAGGATTTTTCCATATCATGTAAACTTTCCTCTCAAGGGTAAGGGTTCCACAAAATTGAGGTTCTTGAAGTCTACACAAATACCCCTCCCAATCGCTTGGATATCTCTCTGCCAATTTCAAGATGAAGATTTTCTTCATATCTTGCAAACTTTTCACGCAAAGCCTTGCAATCTTCAAAGGGATACACTTTATTCCTACACCATTCTCATGGATTCATAAGTTTAACAAGTTGGCCAATGAAAACAACCATGATTAATCCATTTTATTTAATAAGTCATTCATTCATTCATATCTCCTATTTAACCATGAAATAACAGATTGACATCCACACATTAAGTTAAGAATACTTAAATAACAGATTGACATCCACACATTAAGTTAAGAATACTTATATGTTCAGTAAATGTTAATAGCCAACTAATTGAGAGAGGACGTCTTTCCTCCCAACCTTAGGCAATGCTACAGAGTGCCTTCCTATAACAGGCCACCCTCATGCCAAACCATGATACCATAAGGGAATTGATTCAATTTGTTGTCATATTTAGAATGATCCAGGAAGGTTACTCTCTTTCCTCCATTGGAAATAGCAAAAGTTGCCCTCTTCCCATTGAGCTCAAGACTTCCACAGGTTTATTAGGTACCCTTCCCACTAGATTTCCTCTACAAAAGGAGTCTCTTCTCTACTAAACAGTCCCTCGACGACCTCCCTTACCAATGTCGGTTTATTTCCAGCAAGTACCAAGCTACATTCCTTTATAGCTCCAGTCTAGATCTGGGTCTTCTCTGTTCCAGGGTGATCATCAATCTTTTGGACAAGCTTTCTATTTTCTTCAAGAGAAGCCTTCCAACTTCTTCTCTTTCTCAGATTTGTGCAACTGAACTCCTCTGTTCATTACACCATTTGTCTATGCGTGTGCAACTCGCCAACTCTTCCAAGATTTTTGTTGCTCATTCGTTGTTGTGAATTGTTACTCCTTTGTTTATTTTCCTCTACGCATCTACTTCTTTCTCGCATGTATGTTCTCTCAGTGTTTGTCACTCATGCGTCCCCTGTTCTCCTCTTCCTTAGTGATGTTTTTCCACCTTCTGTCTCTTCCTCCTCCAATCCTTGGGATTTTCGTGACTTTTTTCAGAAGCAACCTCCAGTCAGGGATCCGAATTTTTGAAGGGGGCAATCCAGGGATGTACTTCTGTCAGGTTTTTCAGTTGACCCTTGCTTCTTCAAGAGATTAGATCTGTCAGCAATATTAGTTGCCTCAACCACCAATCTTGTCTCTTCATAATTGCTCGTGTGGCTTCATGCAAGTTCAAGTACATTGGCAGGTGTGCATTTATGTTTGAAGGTGTATGCAAGCTTTCTAAGAAAGCTTCATGTTTTCCTCATTGAAACTTCTCAGGTTCCACCTAAGAAATTCCACCTCACCAACCATCCCACTTCATAAATTTTTCCTCATCAATTCCCACTTGTGATATCATGGCCAGTACTCAAGGCTTTTCCCTCTCAGTCAATTGTCCGATTTTTTCTATTTATCAAAACATGAACACATGCTTCATAATTGCATTATATGAAGTCTTAGCATAATTAAAATGATGTGGGAAAACAAGGTGTTACACCCAACATATAGCACACTAACTCTTCAACCTCAACAGCCCATTGGGTCTTCAATCTCGACAACCAAAAAGTATTATTGGCGGCTCCCTATATTAAAACTTATGTTATGTAATCACATTTTGTCAGGGCCTCGACAATAAGACCTTGAAGTTATTAGCCAATAATATCCAAGAAAAAACCTTGTTTTTCAATTTATTCATATAGAAACTTTGGATATCCACACATGAGAAAAATTTGAAGGATCCATACTTATCTTAAAGTGTAGAAACCTTGGTGAATCTTACTAATTCTTCAAATGTGAGCCATAAAATGTTTGATGATATTTTTATAAAGATATTCAAATTCCTAAGGATTTTGTGAAATTGTTAGAAAATTTTGATGATTTTGAGAGTAAACCCTAAAATTTTCCTTGTTTACACATATTATTTGTAGGTCAACCCAAAGTAATAAGCACTGAATGATGAATCAAATGCAATACCCTTAGGTTTTCGAGACATTGGATTCTCACCAATGTTTGAATTATCCAAGCCAACATTCTAGCTTCCACTTAGTCCACACTTGCTCACATTGATGCTTCCCTTTAAGGCAAAACACTCCCCTATGGATGTATTTTTACACCTCACAGCTTCAACAAATTGCTTATTCTCGTTCATCTTCAATGCAAGAGCACTAGATCAATGAGCTATTATGCGTTCTTTCAAGATTGGATGCTTCTAGGCAAACCTCCTCACAATGTTTACATTCAAAGTCCCTTCATCACTGAGCGATCATTTAAGAGCATTAGCTGGAGATCTAGGTTGTTCCCCTCTTAATAATGAAGTTTAACCCCATTGTCTCACTCGCTGTCCCTTACCTTTTATATTGAGGCAATCTAATGCTCAGAGTTTTGGTACTAGCGGCTTTTGCAAGAGGCCTGCAAAAAATAAAAGTAAAGGTCATGGGGACTCGTGAATAGCTCATATCTTCCATGTCGATCGAAATGAATTACTCACACTAAATCAATAAAATATTCACCATGGGGAAATCCAAATCTTCGTAACGAATTAAAAACTTGCCAGGTGTTCTCCTCTCTTTTTAATATTCAGACCCATTACTGGATCTCCTTAATTAGTGATAATTGCCATGTTTCAGCAAAAAAATTCATAAGATTTCGCCCTCTCCTATCCGGGAAATAAAGGGCGTTGCCATATAATTTTCTATTTTCTAGTTTGAGATCTTATGTAAGGGAAAAAGACGTATATAAATATTAAAAAAACACACCCAAAACACAACAGGGCACAAAAACCAGAACGATGAAAAGCTCATGTAGAAGAGTGCGGAGCTGACCTGGATTTAGGAGCTACTAATAATATAAACATATTTTTTTTATCTACTTTACAAAACAAACATTTGTTATTGATGTTTTTGAACTCTAATACTATATAGTTAAGAATATGTGTTTCCTCCTAAAAAGTTATAAGTTCAAATCCAAGAAGTAAGATATATATAACTTAATAAACTATACTAATAAAATTTCTAACGAAAAAGTCCCATATACCAATTTAGTATATAACTTAGCCAAAACTATCTAAAAAAATCCAATCAATATTCACCAAAATTAATGGAGATCAACAATTCCTCCATATCCATTGAATGGACGAAATCTACTCGAATTATATTCGGATACAATACAGTACTGAAAAATTCTCGAAAGATTTCTGGACATACGTCGTTGATCGTGAGCTGCTACGGATAACTATTAAATTTTCTATGCAAAACATCCATGTAAAGGCAATGACGGCCATGAAACCCTTGGCCCTTCGCATGACCGAGAAACTTATCCAAATTATTGGATTCCCATTATCCATATCCATCGTTATCCTCGACTCCCGTGCACTTCCATCGTAAGTCTATACACGCATTAAATTTATATCATATTAAACTGGACACACAGCACTCATTTGGATTGCTACGGAGAACTGGTATTCCTTTCTTGCGTCACAAGTCACGAGAGACAACCCCTCTTGCTGATGGACAAGATTTCCAGAACCAAATTGGAAAGATTCTGACTTCAGGTCTGTATAAATAGAGCATCAAGGCATTTCTTTAATCGTCCTGCTTTGATTATTCTAAGTGAGAACTTTTGGCTTTGATTAATCCAAGGGTAATAATTAGGATATAGATGTGTTTGCCTTGTTTTTTAAGTTTTGGATAGATTCTATGAGGGCAGATTCTGTGTTTCGTAAGCTCGAATCAACTTAACGGATGAAAAATAGTAAGGATTTTGCATTTGGATTATGATTTTGTTGTACAGTCTGTTTTTTCTGTTCTTGCAAATAGCAGAAAGCCCGAGTAAGTCCAAGATTGAGAAGACGAAAATGGCTTTTACGAAGCAACATGAAGCTCTGGTGAAAGAATCATGGAATGTTATGAAGACCAACGCACCAGAGCTTGGATTCAAGTTCTTCTCGAAGTAAGCACATGAGAATCTTTTCCTGGCCTGCTATTAAT
>JASDQU010881548.1:14086-28570 GCA_032191745.1 Picea mariana | reverse complement strand
GATATTTGCTTGTTGTGAAAATAGTTCCAGGTGGAACCTAGCCATGAAAATTGAATAACTGCAAAGCATGCCTTGAAATATCTTTGTGGGATGTTTGAGTTATGATATACAGTTGCATGGATTTATCGATTCAGATTGGGCAGGGAGTGCAGATGACAAAAGAAGTGCTTCTTGGATTTGTTTCAGTTTGAGATTTGCCACAATATCATGGGCTAGCAGGAAACATAAGTCTGTTGCACTCAACACTGCAAAAGCATAATATATTACAGCTTGTGATGCTTGTACAATAGTAGTGTGGCTCCGTAAGTTGATTTTTGGACTGTTTGATCAGATGTTGCATTCGACCGTGATATATTTTGATAATCAGAGTTGTGTGAAGCTTTCAAAGAACCCGACGTTCCATGACAAGTCGAAGCACATTGAGATCAAGTATTTTTTTCTCCGTGATAAGTCCAGAGGGGAGAAGAGGTTCTCCGGTATATCTCCACTGATGAAGAAGATAGCAGATATTTTGGTAAAGCCCCTGTCCAATATGAAAAGTTTGTGTACTTAAGGGACAAGCTAGACTCATGGAGATGACTTCCTTATTGGAAAAGGAAGTGATTACTCCCTAGGTTGGGAGGGAGCACTGATATATTATTAATATATGGATAGTCATTTTCCAGAAAATGGTCCAAGTTGGGTAGTCACTTTCCAGTCCGAAAAGTGGTCCAAGATTCTTGATGGACAGTCATTTTACATTTAGGAAAATGCTCCAGGTTGGACAGTCACTTTCCAGTTTGGAAAGTGGTCCAAGATTTATGATGGACAATCATTTTCTAGTTCAGAAAATGGTCTAGATCGGAAAGTCATTTTCGTAATGAAAATGGTCCGATAGATTGTTGATGTACCATAGACAGTGATTCCCCTTGTGTCCAGTGTGGGGGAATGGTCTTGGACAATCATTCTTCTTGGCAGTCACTCTGAGTAGTGGTCAAGCAGAATGGTCCGCCTCTCCGGGTAGTCATTCTTTCGAAGTTCACAGTTGTGAGCAGTTCCAAAGAATGGTCTGTTATAGGAGGTTGGTGCAAGATAGTCATTTCCATAGAAAATGGTCCGGACAGTCATTCCCTAGGGCATAATCATTCTCTCCAAGTTGCATTGTGATTAGTGCTGGAAGAATGGCCCAATTAGGTGAATGGTCTAGGTTCAACAATTAGGGACAGTCACTCCCTAGGGCAGACTCTCTCCAGGTTCCACTATGATTAGTGTCGAAAGAATGGCCCAGTTAAGTGAATGGTCCAGGTTTAGAAATCAGGGACAGTTATTCTTCTATGCTTGAGAAGGATAGTCCAGATAACCCGTGGATTATGTTTAACTTTCTGAGGGTAGATGTTCTTCCAGATCTCACATATGTTACAAAACATTCATTGCTGTTATAGATAATTACTTTGCTGCAGTATTACATCAACTTACTTATTTCTCAAAGGTTCATGGTTTTATGAAGCACTACCATCATATGGTACCTTGAATTTGCATGTTTTCTCTATTGTTGTCTTGTTCTGGGCAGGTACACCTCATTTATCTTTTGTTTCATCTCTATAAGACACAAAGAACCTTTGAAGTTAAGTGACTTGTGAGAGGGGGGAACTTTCTTGCCTTAGCCTTCTCGAACCCTCAGGTCACTGAGGACGTCTCCCGTGGGGTACATTGATACACTCCTAAAAAGAAAGGGGTTTCCTATTAAGGTGACAGTGATAAGTCACTCCCTGTTACCCAAATCTTGCTTCCACTTGCCTAGGGATTTGGGCAAGTACATATTGTGCAATAACATTACCTACCCTCTCTTCAAGGCATGCAAAGGGGAACTGATGAATCTTCATCACTCGCCTAGTCAAATTTGGAGCATTCACTTGGTCACCAGCAATGGGCATTTGCACATGGCCATGTTGGCGAGGACAGACCTTCCAAGACAATTATAGAATGCGGGCACCTAATAAGTGTAGAGTTACATTAATCAACTTTAGTCTTACTAGCTCAAAGTCAATTAGTGGAGACATCTCATGGCAAAGCCGAGATGACATCACAATATAAATATTATATATCTGTTTTCCAGCATTAGCTGCCCAAAATCAATACCCCAACAAGGGGATAACTCAGTAAACACACTAAGACTGGCAAACACCCACAATATCAAGATATTGCACACCATAGGATTTTTGTGAATCAGATATTCTAGAGACAATGCCTTCAGTCAATACTGGTCCCACTTTGTTGTATTTGGAAACAAAAAATTGATATGTACGATGATTTGTGTATTTATTCTGTTCTGGGCTCCGACTCTAGCATAATCCAATTCTCTTTGCAGCTAATAGAATCAGAATAACAAAATGATGATCTTGCACGTCTTGTATAACAGTAACATATAAAAGTGGGTGTGAATGCCTTACCAATTGCAAAAAAAAATGTTATGCTCACATTCAGAGACTTAAATGCTAACAACTTTATAGAATACAGTTGTCTTGTTGTTCTGTCCTCACTCATGCTCTAAGATTCTTCCTTTCCAATATCTTGCTCTTGAACTCATCTATGCCAGTTATCTCACTTCCAGGAATCTTTGGCTTAGAAAGGCTCCTAATAGCTATAACATAGAGAAAACGCTTTTCTGTATAAATCTTGATTACCCTAACCCTTGGGACATAAACAAAAACAAAACATACAAGATCTATTGTCGTGCAACTTTACCTCATGCATTCTTGCTGCAAAATTACTACAAACTTTTTCCTGTTAAGAATTTGGGCCTTTCAACATTGCAATATTCTTCATATTAGAGTATAAATCAGGGGTCGATCGCACCCTTATTTGAGACCTATCCCATTATATTCATCTCTTCATCCTTATCGTAGTGGTACCTATCAATTTTAACCCAATTTTTTGTGGCCTGACACATTTTCTGCCTCCCTATTTGAGACCTATCCCATTGGATTCCTCTCTTCATCATTATTGCAGTGGTACCTATCAGTTTTAACGTCCCTATTTTTTTTGGCCCGACCCCTTTCCCACCCCTCCTATTGCCCCCCTATCTCACCAGCCTCCTTATCCTAGGTTGTACACTCTCCCTAAGTTTTCCCCATGTCCTCTTCTCAGACTCGTGCTCATACCGTGGAAGACTTGGACATTTGAGTCACCTACTGAACACGACCGTGACTACCCTCCAAGAGTCCCTCAAAGACAAGTTCAACACATTGGCACAAATCATCAAGGGTAAGCACCCTGAGTCCCACTCTGAGGATCTCCACTCCTCCCATTCTGAACATCCTCATTATTCCCACTCTCCTTGGGGTACTCCAAATTCCTGGAATAAGGTTCCCAAAGTTGAGATGCATAAATTTGATGGATCTCACTCGAAAGGATGGGTTTCACAAATGGAACACTACTTCTCCCTCCATGATATTAGGGATGATGAGACTAGACTCCATGTGGGATTTCTTTACTTGGATCAAGAATGATAGAAATGGTGGAAATTACATAAGAAATGTTATCTAGGATTATCCACTTGGACCGTGTTCACCAAAGTGGTTTGTTCTAGTTTTGATAGAGAATCCCATTTTTGGGCCAACTCACCAAGCTCAAGGAAAAAGGATCTATGACTGACTTCATCACTGCATTTGAGCAGTTGGCCATCCGCACTGAAGGCATATCAAATGATTTCTATCTTGAATGTTTTATCAGTGGCTTAAAGGAAGCCATTAAGGGTCATGTTTGCATGCATCATCTGGTCACTTGGTTGTAGGTGTGCCAATTAGTCAAAGAAGCGAAGACCATTCTTCAGGCCCAACCCCTGTGCATTGCAGTTCCGAATTTTCCTCACCTAGGGGCTAGCTAATCTTCGACACAAACATTGAAAGTAAAAAAGGTATCTCCAACAAAAATGGCAGAAAGTCACAAGCAAGTGATTTTCTATCACTGTGATGATAAGTATTTGTTGGGCCATAAATGTCGAGAACAAAAGTTCTTCCATATTGATGCATCATATTCCACTTCCTCTAAAGACATCCAATTGAATATGAGGCTCTTGACCAAGAGGAATCCCAACCAAGTTTCCACCTCGAAGATTCAGTTGCAACCCTTATGGAACCATTCGAACCTATCATACCTCTTCATGCCCTCTCGGGTATTTCAGCCCCACAAACATTGAAGATCAAAGGATACATCAAACATAGGTCAGTCGTGGTGTTTATTGATAGTGGTAGCACCCATAATTTTATTCACCACAGGCTCGATGAGGAGCTCCATTTCTTTGTCCGCCAGTTTCTAATTTTCAAATCCTCATAGTTAATGGTGGTACGATGAAGTGTGGGGGAAGTTTTGAGAATGTCAAACTCCAAATGGGTGATTATCATCTAAAAAATCACATGTTCTCTATTTCCATGGGTGGCTATGATATTTTATTGGGTGTGGAATGGCTTCGCACCCTCGAAACGATTGCAATGGACTACCAAGATTTATATATGAGATTCACCAAAGAGGCTCACCCCTATACCCTCTGAGGCTTCCAAGTTGGCTCCCCTAAAATCATCAACTCTCACATGATGGAAAAATTGTTGAAGAAAGGCCACCATAGTGTAATTTCTCAATTTAATGCCATCCAGGTCATCGATCAGGCGTCTCTTGAAGTCCCTCCCTGCATGCAACTAATCTTGGACAAGTACCCCAGGGTTTTTGAGGTTCCAACAAACTTACCTCCCTCTAGGGGTGAGCATGATTATAGAATCCATCTCCTTCCGGGCAGTAAACCCCCCAATGTAAGTCCCTATAGGTATTCGTTTTCTAAAAAAATGAAATATAAAAGATAGTAATGGAATTACTAAAGGCAGGGGTAATTCACCCAACTACCAACCCATATTCGTCCCCAGTGGTGATGGTATTAAAGAAAGAAGATACATGGCACATGTATCCATATTTTCATGCCCTGAATAAACTAACCATCAAGGATAAGTTTCCCATTCATGTCATTGATTATCTGTTGGATGTTCTCTAGGGTGCATTTTTCTTCACAAAATTATACCTTCACTCAGGCTATCACTAGATCCGGATGAAGGAGGCATACATTTCGAATACTGCTTTCAAAACTCATGAAGGACATTATTAATTCTTGGTCATGCCTTTTGGCCTTTGCAATTCCCCATCCACCTTCCAAAGTCTCATGAATAAAATCTTGAAACCTTACCTTCGAAAGTTTGTCCTGGTTTTATTTAATGACATCCTCATTTATAGCCACACATGGGATGCCCACGTTCTCCATGTAGACAAAGTCATTCTCTTGCTACATGAAAACCAATTGTTTGTCAAAAATACCAAATGTTCCTTTGGCGATAGCGAAGTGGAATAATTGGGACACATTGTGGGTCGAGATAGGGTAAGAGTGGACCCAAAAAAGATACAAGCTATGTCGGATTGGCCGCCACTCATGTCCTTAAAGCGACTATGGGGTTTCCTCGGTCTCAAAGGATATTACAGGAATTGTGTTCACCATTATGGAAAAATTGTTAATCCCTTGATCGACCTTCTTAAGAAGAATGCATTTCATTGGACACCTGTCGTCGATGAAGCCTTCATAGTATTAAAGTGGTCTGTGTGCACTACTTCAATCCTAGCAACTCCTAAATTCAACAAAAAAATTGTGGTAGAATCAAATTCTTCTGGCACTGGTATTGGCACAATGCTCACACAAGAGGGTCAACCTTTTGGCCTTTACTAGCCAGGCATTGACTTGTCGTAATTTAGGAAAATCTACGTATGAAAAAAAAATTATGGCCATTCTCCATGCAGTGCACACATGAAGACCGTATCTTTTGGGACATCGTTTTCAGATAAAAAAATATCACCATAGTCAGAAGTATTTTTAGAGCAACGGTTATCCTCCCCAAAGCAGAACGAGTGGTTGAATAAAATGTTGGGTTATGATTATGAAATCATATATAAAAAGGGAAAACACAATATAGTGGAGGATGCCTCATCACGACAACATGAGGAGGATGACTCCCTCTTTTCCTTATCCTTACCTATTCTGGATTGGATTGAGGAAGTATGACAAGAGTGGCTAACACAACCGACTATGTCCACGATAATTGATCGACTTTAGGAGGACGCTAATTATCCCCTCAGATACGCTTGGTAAAACAATATTCTTAGGTATAAGGATCGCTTGTTTTTGTCGCCATATTCAACCCTCAAGAAAAGGCTCTTAAATGAGTTGTACTCATATGCTATTGTTGGCCACTCTGGCTTCCAACAAACCTATGTTTGTGCCCTTCGTTCTTTTTTATGGGAAGACATGAAGAAGGGCATCCTTCTCTTTGTCATTAAATGTGAGGTGTGCCAACCCAATAAAGGTGAAACCATCAAGTCTCCTAGAGCTCTACAACACCTAGGCATTTTGGCTTCTATGTGGACGAACATCTCCATGGACTTTATAGTTGGCCTCCCCAAAGATGGAAAAAAGTTATTCATAATGGTGGTGGTTGATTGCCTCTCCAAGTATACTCATTTTTGTGCATTACCCCACCCTTTCACACCAACACTTGTAGCATAACTTTTCCTTGATTAATTTTTCAAGTTGCATGACATTCCCACCTATATTGTGTATGATCATGACCCAAATTTCACCAACACATTTTGGCAAGAGTTGTTTAAATTGTAGGGAACCTAATTGAACATGAGCACCGCTTATCAACCCTAGTCCAACCACCAATTGGAAGTGGTCAAAAAATGTTTGGAGACCTACTTGCGATGTTTTGCTTCTAACAAACAATGCCAGTGGGTGCAATGGATTCCCTTGGTAGAATGGTGGTACAATACTTCATATCATATAACCACTAAAATGACCCCATATCAAGCGGTGTATGGCCAACAACTACATATCTTCTAGGTACATCAAAGGTCCAATCTATTGATAAAATTTTGCAAGGTAGAAAATCCAACCTCAAGGATCTGAAGCATAACCTCCACATGGCTCAAAATCACATTAAACAACAGGCGGACCAACATTTTTCAGAACTGTTTTTTAAGGAAGGTCATCAAGTGTTTCTCATACTCCAACCTTACAAACAAGCATCTCTCAAAGACCAGGGACATCAAAAGTTCGCATCCAAGTTTTATGGCCCCTATCAAATCATCAAGCGTATTGGTTCAGTTGCTTACAAATTGGCCCTTCTAGCTACATCCAAAATCCATCTGGTGTTCCATGTTTCATGTTCAAAGAAAGTGGTGGGACAAAATTGTAGGGTCCAAACCATCCTTCTTGAATTAGATGAAGAAGGCTCCCCGTGGCTCCAACCATAAGCATTCCTTAATGGACGTGAACATCGGTTGCATGGAATAACTATCAAGGAAGTGTTAATCAAGTGGAAGGACACATCACCAAAGGATGCGTATTGGGAACCATCGGTCATACCTTAGTGATTTCCACATCTTCATCCTTGAGTACAAGGTTGTTTCTGAGAGGGGAGGGCATGTTAGGATCTGATCCTAAACCTTCTTGATGGGCCATTAGTTAGTAACACCTATTAAATAAAGGAAAACAAGTCAATGTAAGAAGACTTAATAGAAACTTTCTCTTCTAAAAACATCTCCCTCTAGAAGTTTCCTTAGAAGATAGAATTAGTATAAATAAGAGTAAGAGGTATTGTATATCCTGTCTTGAGAATTATTGTAATAGAGCGTTGCTCTTCTGGAGGTTTCCCCCTCGAAGAGGCAAGTGAACATTGTTTCTTATCAAGAAAGGTATTATTTTGGTGTTGTGGCTTCATCTATTCTGTTGTTCCATTGTTATTCTCTTCAATATTTCTGTTTTGACTATTATAATAAATTTGATACCCTACACTCCACTATTTCATCTTGCATATTTACAATTGAATCTACCACATCAATGATAGGTCAACCTTTAATTTTTAATATCAACACATGCATATAATGAAACCCCTACCTTATAGGTTGCGAGGAAGGGAGGTTAACAACTCCTATGAAGTATTCAATTCTCTTTCCCACATATAGAAGTAAAATTATGATTGAATCCAAAAAGAGAAGAATCATTGCTAGCAAAAGAAATATTGTGTTTTCTCGATCATTTAACTATTCCATCTAACTATTCCATCTACTAGAAAATTTAGCCTTGAATTAAAGGGAAATAAATAAAAAACAAAATGCATAAATGGTATAAATGACACTTTTGGAAATTGTATAAATTTTATGTGGAGAATGAGGCTCAAGGGTCGGTCTTGCATAGTTTGCATGTGGATGGAGGGTCTCGATTAAAGGTAAAAGACAAAATATTAATATAAATTTTTGTTTTTTCTGACTTGCCACTTTTCCTTTTTTCTATTAATAGTTTTTTTGCATGTAGGTTATGGAGGAAAAAAAAAACAAAGTGACACCTTTCTCCTCATGATTCCCCAACCAAGTCAATAGTAAGAAAGAAAAAATAAATTTACCTCTTTCAAAGGAAATCACGGCGGAGGACCCTTCTTTCTGGAATTTTCTAACTACCTTGTTTGGAAAGATCCGTCAACAAACTATAATTCAACAAGGATCACCATAAAAATTTTGTTATGTTGTTATGTTATATATTTCAACATTATAACTGAGGCTTGACGTCCACATTATAAATCTTAATATTCGATTTATAATAAATATGTTGGCATAAAAAATACTCACATTGACTTTAAGCTAATTATGTTGGCCTTATACAAGCATAAATTTACGCTCACTAAGTTGATGTTATGCGACATTAATACATTTCATCATGTTTGCATTAGAAGTGTAACATTGAAAAGTACAAATAGTGATTTTACGATTTAGAAGGAAAGAGAACAATAACCCTACAAACTATAATTTGATAGGGTTATTTATACAATTTCCCATGTTTGCAAGAGAGTTGTAACCCTACAAACTAAAAACAATTATGTTTTCATGTTATTTAATTTTTTTTTATTTTGTTATGTCATTCTAAGTATATTAACTTTGCAAAATGACCTTAGGAAAATTGTAACTCTACAAACAATAATAAAAAAAATACTACAAATAGTGATGTTATCATGTTATGTAAAAAAATTATATTGTTATGTTACACAAAGTATAGTAACTATGGAAACTGCCTCTTGGAAAACTATAACTCTACAAATAGTAATTTAGCAAGGATCCCTTTTTTTGTTTGTTTATGCTATTTTCGAATTTTCTTATGCTTTTATTCCAATCATAATAACATTCAAACTATCCCTAGACAAACAATAACTCTCTAAACAATCATTTCGTCAATTGTAATTCAACAAGGATACTCCATTTTCTTAAAATTTATATATCCTATTTGTATTTTGTTGTGATGTTATGTTCAATCACACGTAAATAGTAGTCAATGTTATCAATCATGACATTGGAATTATATATCATGAACATGGTGTTGTAAATCATGGAATCAACATTATAAATCATAACATCGACGTTATCCTAACTATGTCAGAATTATCCCTTGGAAAATTGTAACTCTGTAGATAGTGATTCCTCCAATTGTAATTGTAATTCAACAAGGACTCTCCATCTTTTTCAAGTTTTATTATATGCTATTTAATTTTTTTTTATGTTGTTACATTATGCAAAGCACACCTAAAAATTGTTTAACATTCTAACTGCATGTGTGGAATAAAACCTATTTTAAAACTTGATTGTAAAAGATACCTTGTAATTTTAGGTTTTCTCATCACGATGATGATAGTTTTGATGATGATTTTGTAGTCAAGATGATGAGACTAAGAATATCTAGCTCACACATGAGATGTGGATTGTAGGTAAATATTTAAAGCAACTTTTTATAGGTGAATTTTTTTTGGTTTCAATTACTTGTTAGGATAATAGACTTTGTAATTGATTTGTGCAAGTTATACCTACAAACTTAAATGGGATATTGACAAGGCTCCAATTTTCATCTTGGATTTCTAAACATGATCTCAAAGAGGATCCTCCCCTCCATGTTTTCAATCTATAGAGTCCCCCACCCCCTCTTAATATAGTTATTCATCCTCTTTCTTCCTCCCCCCTCCTAATCTAGAGAGTCCCCCCTCTCCCCTTCCTATGCATATTGTCAATTACGAAGACAAACATGATGATATACCTACCAATGTAATACTATATATACCTCTAGTTAGTTTTCTAATGATAATGATTCTATTTTTTAGTTGCCAATTACTCTTTCATTTTTCTCTTTTTGTTATTCTCTTAGCATTTATCTTTTTTTTTTTTTCTATTTGCATGAATAAGAGAAAGAAGAGGATATTGGCCTATGGGTTGATGGAAATTTGTTGGAGGAAATTTATGGTAGAAGTGGGTAGGAATTGGAGAGAAAAATATACAAGGTTGTAAGTTCTCAACATTATAGGTTTTTGCACGCCAATATTTTGTTATTTTGTTGTTGTACTATAAACTATCATCATTATAACTTTTATGATTTTCACCCTTAATAGGAATCCATGGAATAAGAATCCATGATGGTGGACAATGTCAAGAGACAATATGGACAAGATATAAGAATAGTGAGGATAAATTTAAATTTGCATTGAATGTTTGTATTTATTTTTGTTGACTTTGATAAGGTGTTTCTCTTAATTTATTATAAAACCCTTTATCATCAATAGATAATTGATGATGAACTCACCCTTTTTTATGATGGTGACTAGGTCATATTGGGAAAGGGAGTCGAGGAACTAGATCTAAGATATTGAGCACAAACTATGACATAGTAAAAGATATAAAATACTTATAGTAAAATAAATAAAATACTTATAATGCACATCACCCTATAGGATGTGCAGGAGTCAAACAACAATAACTGAGCTTAGTGGTACAAGGATATGGAAATGGAAACCATTGCCTTTACTGTATTGAGAAAATTAGCACAGTTGTATTCATGTACCCCTAAGAAGAAGAACAATTTTAAAGACCATGCAAGGAGAATGCCCGGCCATGAGAATAGTAGTTTTTATTATTTCTATTTATCATGTTATAGGAGGTTTCCCTATTTATTATTTATTGTTATAATATTCAAGGAGATTTCCTATAATTAGATTCTTTTTACTATTTCTAGTCATCATCTCAAGGGAGGTTTCTAAGAATGGGCTCCTCTTCACGACTTCCAAACAAACACTGCACTACTATTGTTTGTACTATTATATTATCTATAAATTTGATGCATATTTTCGACATTACTATATTGCATTTGTTTATTTTGTCATTAGTGATGTTATAGTTATGATAAAATTATGTTTGATGTTTATAGAATAAAACATATATGCCTACTTAGATATACATTTGTTATAAATGGTTTTTTTAGTAAATTCAAGCATTAAATTATCAATATGGGATCGTAAACCAATGAAGTATTTACATTGTATGTACAGGTTTTAGTTTTCTTCATTTTTCAAAATGCAAGCACTACCTATGAAGAACCTCTAACTATCTAAAATTCAACTCAAAAAATATTGAAAAATACTAGAGGGATAATTCTAATCACCCGCAACTAATGTCTACCGGATCACTTTTTGTATTTTGGCATATCATAATTCATTATTTGACAAAAAATCAAATAGTTTTGTGATTTTTACTCAAGTGATTTGTTCAACACCAATTCACACATAGATATCCTTGTAATTCCTATAGTAATTCATTCAATAAACAAATTATGGAATTTAAATAACACACACAAGATAATGGAAGAAATAAAAAATGAACTAGTTAATGAATGGAAAATTGATCTAAATAAAAAAAAATAGTTCCCAACACATAGGGGCCCTCCTAGCTATGTCAACGTTGCTGAGAATTCACCAAACCAGAAGTTCAACACTGAATAAAAAATGCTCTTGACATATCTATGGAAGAAAACAACAATTCTTATTAAATCTCTTTCAAATTTTTTTACAGCCATATCCACTCATTCTCATATGATAATTTGATATCCTCTGATCCCATAAACCATTTTTTATATAGGATTTTACAATCACAAGTATATGCTATTTCGTGGCACTCAAATTTTAGTTTACAATAGAAAATAAAAAAAGGAAATTAAGAAATTGATTTGCTTTCATTGCACCCATTCAAACTCGTCTCTAGAAGTTTAGGGATTTAGGACATACAACGAGAAACCCATGATTGCGATCTCAATCTGATTTAATTCTAGGAGTGCCACGAAATTTGGGTGTGACTCCACTCTGAATTTGAAGGCTAACCACGATCACCTATTCTCCCTGTGTACTCTCGAAATGATTTGATGAACACCTAAGAATCGTCATAACATTTAGACCCTATTCCATGTGGCAGTTTCCCTTTAAGACTGGCACACTAATCTCAATCATCAAATATGTTGCTAGATATTTCACATCTACTTCAGGACTTGTAGATCTGCTACAAGATTTTGAATGCTACAAGATTTAGCTATAGAAAATGATCAGTATTACAAAAATCACACTTAATTGCCTTCCATAAGGGAAAATAAATAAAAAATTTGAGAAAATTGGCTTAGCATCTACCTTGGCATGTATATCCTATATGTGATGAGCATAAATTGATAAAAGACATTATAATGTGGTTCAAAATGATGGTTTAAAGCTAAAAGGATAACAAAAAGTGATTAAGAAGTGTCAATTCATAGGCCCAACATCTCCCCCACATGGATTATGTTGTGGGTCCTCATGTAAAAAAAAATTGTTTCCTTCAAAAACTAGTAGCAAAATTTGTCAAAACTGTGTTTGTTGTTGATCCTCAAGTGTTAGTTTGGATGTCAATGCCAACTGCTAGTGCTTTGGTTTTCTTTTTCCTTTTCGTATCTCTAATTTTAACTCTCAACTATCTATTATGTATCATTACATTATGTCTTCATGCATACCACTTGTTGACTTGCTTTGCTAGCTTTTTCTTCTCCTCTTGCCTTTTTTCATTCTCTCCCTAAAGTCCGGAAACGTCATTTTTTAATACTTGATTCTCAAATTTAATGTGTCTATCCAATAAATCAACTTCTTGAACTTTCAATTTCAACTTTTTAATCTTCCTAATCTTATTTTGAAACTTTAAGGAATATACCATTTCAATACCTTCATTGTCTTCAATATGGCGCTTTATTTTTACATAGTTTTCACATGAAGGCATTTTACTCACATATTCATCTCCTAAAGACCAACTCATACCTTTGGTTGTGGGATTACCATATTGAACATGGTCATTGATTTTTCTTTCTGAGTCAACAACTTCTCTCAATGGATGATTTTCTTCATTATGTTTGGAATTTCCCTTGACCCTAACATGTTTATTTATGCTTCTTTTATTGCTTCTTTCCTGTAAAGGTTCTTTATCAAAATTGTCCTTTCTCTTCCTTGATTCTGTTATTTCCACCCTTTTATTTTCAATTATGAATTATTTTCCTTTAGTTGTTTAGATAACATGTTCAGGTTTCAAACCCTTGTCTTCTATATGTTGTGCTAGGTTTGAGTTTATAAAATCTATTTTTAGGTTTAGTTCAGACTTTACTTGATTGTTCCTTTAAAATTTTCCCATTTTTTTAATTCTTATTACTACAAAACTTTGATGCCTTTATTTTCAATTTTTTGTTGACATCAGTCTCACAAATTCTAGTTTCTAGAGTGTTCAAATCCTTGGTCTTGCTTGGTTCATTCTTAATTTTCAAACCCCTACTACTAAAAACCCTTGATGGCACATTTTTTGTTTTACTATTTTCAGGTGCTACATGTCTTGAACTCTTGGTTTTAGAAGAGTCAAGATTTGAATCATGATTTATTTGAACTCCCACAAATTTATTTCTAACTAGGAATTTCTCCTAGTTATCATTTGTTTTCCTTAATATTTACTCTACCAGAATATTAAAAATACCATGATGATATAAACTATGCTCTATGTTTTCAGGGTTTTGTTGAATCCCCTATACCATTTTCTTTAGACCACTGCATAGGTAGAAAGGTAGGTTTATTTCTTTACCAGTTTTAAAATGCAACAACAATGTAATATGGTATAGCAATATTATTCCATACCTTCCCTCAAAGGAGATAAACTTATGTATAATAAAAAAAATATCCCTCCAATTCTGCTTCAACACTGCACAAGGTACTCCCTTATCCCTATTCATGTCCTTCTTTGGATATTGCACAAAATCCGACCAAATATATCGTTTCATCCATTGGATTTTAAACCATATTTCACCACTCTACATTAATTTGACCGTGATGGAAATGGTGGATTCTATTACAAACATTGTTAAATACCCATTTTGAGCTTTATCTCCATCAAATATCTTAGTTAATTCTTGCATAACCTTATCATTATATCCCCTAAAATTTTCAATGAAAGTAAACCATCCCACTTTCTTGAATACTTTATCATGCTCAAGATATGCTTCAAACATTTAGATCCCTTTTGGCTAATGGAGAATCACTTGATGCCCCATGCTCAAGA
>JASDQU010881547.1:2040-34668 GCA_032191745.1 Picea mariana | reverse complement strand
CTCAAAATTTGTTTTGCCATTTTCCAGTGTGAATCTTTGGGTGATTCCATGAATCTGGAAACAAGGCTAGATGCATACATGATGTCAGGCCTAGTTGCTATAAGATACAACAAACTGCCTACTAAACTTTTGTATAAAGTAGAGTCCACTGTAGGACCTTCATCTTTCTTGCTCAACTTTGTGCCTAAAGGTATGGGGGTTTCTGCTGGATTGCATCCTTCCATGCGAAACCTTTTGAGGATGTCTGCTACATACTTTTGCTGACAGACAAAAATGCCTTTGGCTGATTGATGAACTTCAATGCCTAAAAAATATTTCATTATGCCAAGATCTGTCATCTCAAACTCAGATTGCATGGCATGTTTGAAATCTGTTAGCTCTAGATTTCCTGTGTAAATCATGTCATCAACATATAAAAATACAATTAGTATTTTACCGTGCTGATCTATGTTGTTATAAAGTGTTGGTTCATTTTGACTTCTGTTGAAGCCACTTTTGATCAGGTAAGTGTCAATTCTGCTATACCAAGCTCTTGGAGCTTGCTTTAAGCCATACAAGGCCTTCTTCAACCGATACACTTTGGCTGGGTGCTCTTGGACTTCAAATCCAAGTGGTTGATCGACATAAACTTCTTCTTCTAAGAAACCATTTAGGAAAGGTGACTTGACATCCATTTGGTAAACTTGCCATTTGTGTTGTGTTGCTATGGCCAATAGAGTTCTGACAGTGTCTAACCTTGCTACTGGAGCAAAAGTTTCACCATAATCAGTGCCTGGTTGTTGTGAGAATCCTTTGGCAACAAGTCTTGCCTTGTGTTTTTCAATCTGCCCTTTTTCATTGAGTTTAGTTTTGTAAACCCACTTGACACCAATACTCTTTTTGTGAGTTGGCAGATCAACAAGATCCCATGTCTTGTTCTTCTCAATGAAGTCAATTTCTTAGTTCATGGCTTGAACCCAGTGTGGCTCCTTAGCAGCTTCCTTAAAGGATGCAGGTTGACATAACATTAAAGCAAAAAGATTATGTTGCTCAAAGTCATCCAATTGTTGATGGATTTCTCTCAAACTTCGAGTTCTCTGATTCTGTGGTTCAGAGAATGATTCTCTGCTAGAAGTTGAGTTATCCTGTGAGTTATCTGGTTGTCCTTGTACCTGTAGTCTTGGAAGAGAAGTTTGAGGTACTTGTTGTTCTGAATTTTCTGTGTTTTCAGAACTTGGCAGCAATGGGTTTTGACTGTCCACTTGCTGATTTTCTGAATTATTCCAGAATTGGTTTTCCAAAAATTGTACATCTCTGCTGAGAATTAATTTCTTGGTGATTGGATTGTAAAGCCTATAAGCTTTAGATGTTTCACTGTATCCAGTGAAAATACATTTCTCACTTCTGTCATCAAGCTTCTTCCTTAATTCGGAAGGTATGTGTGCATATGCTATGCATCCAAATGTCCTTAGGTGAGCTACATTGAGCTTTGTTCCACTCCATGCTTCTTGGGGAACTTTCATCTGTAGACTGGTGGTTGGTGATCTGTTCAAAAGATAAACTGAGCATGCTATTGCTTAATCCCAAAAAGTATTTGACAAGTATTCATGATGGTCTGATTTTTTCTTTCAGCCACTCCATTCTGCTGTGGAGTATACCTTGTTGTTGCTTGCATGATGATGCCTTGAGATTTGCAGAAATTTGCAAATTCTCTGGAGTTGTATTCTCCTCCTCTATCTGACCTGAGTACTTTGAGAAATTTGCCACTTTGTTTTTCAGCTTCTGCTTTGAATTCTTTGAATTTTGTAAATGTTTCAGACTTGTGTCTGAGAAAATAGATCCATATCTTCCTGCTGAAATCATCAATAAACGTTAGAAAGTAAAAACTACCACCTATTGACTCTGTGTGCATTGGTCCACATAGGTTAGTGTGAACTAGTTCAAGATGTTGTTTGGCTTGATTGGAAGACTGTGGAAAATTAGTTCTCTTATGTTTTCCAAGTATGCAAGACTCACATGGGGGAATTTGCTCTTTAAAGATAGGTAGACCTTTGACCATGGAGTTTTTCTGAAGAAGACTTAGACTCTGAAAGGGTAGATGTCCAAATCTTGTATGCCAAACCATTGTTTCATTTAGGGTTGATGCAGTCTGTGCATAAGGTTGACTCAGATTTGCAGTTCTGAGGGTAAGGGGAAACATTCTATTTGGAGTCATATAGATTTCAAAAATCAATTTTCTGCTGGGTTTTCTATCATAGATTTTGCAAGATGCTCCCTCAAAAAGTACCTTATATCCTTTTTCAATGAGCTGTCCTACACTTAACAAGTTATGTTTCAAGTCTGGAACATTATAGACATTACATATGTCTTTCTTTACATTCTATTTAGTAAGAATAGGAACAATTCCTTTTCCTTGAACTTTGACTAAATGATCATTTCCAAGTGTAATATCAGATGAGATTGAAGAATCAAGGCATGAAAGTAATTCTTTGTTACCTGTCATGTGATTGCTACAACCACTGTCGAGCAACCAGAGATCTTGAGGTTGTTGTTCAGTCTTGTGGCATGAAAGAAACATACCTCTTGAGGTGTCTCCCATATGATTTGACACATGTGCTCTGCCTGAGAGCTGATCTGTCTGCTTCTTCCTGCATTCAGATTCATAGTGCCCATACCTTTTGTAGTAATAGCATTGTATGCTAGTTTTGTCATTAGACCTTCTCCCTCTGCCTCTTTGAGGCTGGAAATTCTGATATTGATTTTGTTGTTGATTTCTTTGACCTTGGAAATTCTGATTTGGATATTGTTGTTTGTTCCCTCCACTGGTATGAGGGTTACCTTGATTTTTCCCTCTTCCTTGGTGACCTCTGCTTCTTCCTCTGCCTCTCCCTCTGCTGAAGGAGAATTCAGTTTTGAAGGCATTTGAGATTGACTCATCTGTGAGATGCAGTCTTGTTTCATGTGTCACCAGAGAACCAATTAACTCATCTGTTGAAAATCTTGACAGATCCTTGGATTCAAGGATTGCTGTTACAACCATTTCAAATTTCTTGGGTAGACTTCTGAGAATTTTCTCAACAATTCATTGATCAGTGATGGTTTCACCAACCAGTCTGATCTGGTTCACGATTCCCATGACTCTGGTCATGAACTGATCCACTGTTTCGGACTCGGTCATTCTAAGAGTCTCGAATTGTGTCCACAAGGTCTGCAGTTTAACTATTTTGACCCTGTCATTTCCTTGGTAGGAAGATTTGAGGATGTCCCAGGCCTGTTTGGAAGTTCCAGCGCCTGTGATTTTCGAGAAAATCGAATCATCCAGATAATTCTGAATCCAGAATTTCTCTTTGTTTTCTTTGGTCCTAAGAGTTGCCTGAGCAATTCTCTGCGCATTTGTCGTGGCAGTGAGGGTGGCTGGATCTGGTTCCACATATCCGAGATCCACTGGTTCCCAACACTCTTGTGCTTGCAAGAACAACCTCATTCGAAGAGACCAGAATTCGTAATTCTTACCAAGAAGAATCGGACCCTGAGTCGGTCCTAGGTTGCTAGATGATGCCATTTCAAAAAAAAAAATTGCAGAAAAAATAGAGGGAAAAATTTGTATTTACCTCCGATCTCAGAAACGTCGATTTGCCGATGGCCGATGGGAGCTTATCGGGCTTGAATTGGCCCTTGGTCTCCTTGCAATGTGACCACACTTCTTTCTTTTAAAGCGCTACAGGCTTTTCCCGTTGTTTGCCTTTCAAAATGCCGAAACGTGAAAATTCGCCTTTGGACTTTTCAACGGTCCAAATCGTGCAGTGATCTGACAGTCTAGATCTTATCGGGATATCGCGAATCGGGATTTCGCGAGTTCTGATGTCGAGGTTTTCTGACTCCTCGATTCCCCGATCTCCGATTTTCCGATGGCGGATTCCTTTCGGGGCTTTTCCCGATCGCTTTGATCGCCTCCACGTGTCCTAACAGATGGACGGTCGTTCTCTCTCCTCATGATATCGCGATTTGAAATGTTTCAGACTTCTCGTCTCCTGGATCCGCGATTTGCCGAATCTCGTAAAGCCGATGAACACGTTTATCGAGATTTTTCTGAAAGCCTAGATCTCTGCCACGCGTCCTCAACTGATGGACGGCTCAGATCTGCATCGGGAATTTCACTGTGGAGATTTCTGATCCCATGATTTTGATGAGATGACGTCAGCTGGGCCCCACGACAGAGTTTACCTCCTGTCGAGATTTCCGACTTTGCGGTTTCAAAGTGCACGAGATCCTTGTCCTCAGGATTCGCGATTTGTCGAATCCCGATATGTCGATGGCCCTTTCCTTGTCGAAACTTTTCTTGAGTCCCCGGATTTATGCCACGCGTCCTTGAAAGATGGACGGTCCTGATTCAGCCTCGGGATATCGTGACCTGCGATGCTCCAAATTTCTGTCAACGTGAAACCGCGATCGCCGAAACACCGACGATTTCCTTGATGTTCGCCATGTGTCCAGACAAATGGACGGCTAAGATCTTATCGCTATATTGTGTATCGCAATTTCGCGAGTTGCGAAGTCCTGTTGCGATGATCTTTCAAAACCGCGAACTCTGATATGTCGATTTGACGATGCGTTGATCTGCTGCCACTTGTCCTCTGAGATGGACAGCTGTGATCGTTTCGGGATTTCGCGATATCGCGTATCGGAGTTTTGGAGTGCTAGCCTTTGCTCGTCCAACTCCCGATTCGCGATGTGGCGATGAGAAAAGATCGATGGCTCACGATCTTTCTTGATCCAACGGTCCAGAAGAACTCAGAATTTCGCGGATCGCGAATTCTCACGACTGCTTCTGACCTTTACACCTTGCGAGTCACGAAATGCCGAGATCTCGCCATGTGTTTCTTGATGGATGGTCAAGATGACGTCAGGACTTCACAAGTCAAAAATTCTCCGGTGCGCTCCAAACGACTAACCATCGTACACCTTCTTGCTGATCTAATGGTTGTCAGGCCTTTGCGCAAGATCTGACGGCTGAGATGCTTTTGCCTTTTCCGCGCTCTCCTTCTTCCCTTCTGTACTGGTTTCCCGCTTCGGATCCATTCGCAAGATGAATCCGATGGCGTCAGTAGCTATTCCTTGCACTTAAGACGCGTTATTTACACCTGTGGAAGAAAGATTCGTGAATCTTTCAAAGATTTGAAAGAATTTCACAACTTCTTCGTTATCTGCTACAATCTTTGACACATTTGAGCGATTTCCAAGAATATTTAAACGATTCTTCCTTCTGCATGAATCTTTGACGAATTTAAGCGAAATCTTCAATTTCTTTAAACATTCTTTTGTTTTGCAGCTCTTCTACGTCAATCTTTGACGATTCTTGAAAAATTACAAGAATCTTTACTGTTTCTTCTTCTGCATTCTCTTCATTCAGAATGTTTCGAGCGTTGTACACTCTGCTTCCTCCGCAAGCTTCTTACGACGATCTTTAAAGAGTATTGCAGACATCTTTCCAAACCTTGTGAAAAGTCAGTGTCGCGTTCTCTCAAGATGCATGTAAGCTCTGCGCTGTGAGGATCGTGTTGCTCTCCCGACTGTGTGAAGAGGCTTACTGCTGAAGCTCTGATACCATGATAAATTGTGAAGCAAAGAGAAAATGCAGAGAGAGAAGAATAGAACAGTATATTGAAATGTATAAAGAAGTACTGAATGTACAGAGCAGTTTACAATGCAAGATGGTTGAGCTAAATATGCTCAAGCAAGACAGAAATAGAAAGTACAACTGTCCAGTACAACTGGCAGTGTACAGTCAGACTGTTGAGGTTACATTATGTTTAACAATGTGGTTCTTCTTTGACTACGAATGTGATAGCAACGGCGATATAATTTGGGCAGTAGGAGAGAGACATAACTGTTACTGGCCATCTTAAAATACTCCTCCTAAATATGATATAATTTCAGACACTCTTGCCTAAATATTATGTGCTCATTGCCAGAATATTGTTTTCTCATCACAAACATCTCCGTGCCTATGAATACTAATTCTATCAGTGATTCAGAAGGAAGTGTTCTGCCGAACTATGCTCACAAGGGAGTGTATCTGCCGAACTAATAGTTCGTTGTCACTCAAGTTTGAATGTGTATTATATTGGTGTAAGTTTACTAAGTTTAATGAGGTATATATATCTTACTTTTTTGGATTTGAACCAATTCAAATTAGAGGGTTATTTTTTTATATTAATTGCTAGTTTTTCCCGTCTTATTCATCATACTTTTAGAGCCAACAAGCTCTACTGTCACAAAACATTATAGTCACTTCTTTATTTCTTTATGGTGCATATTTCTTCTCACAAAAACAATATTGTAATAGAATTAAGTTAAGTTAGCTAAATTTGGATACACCTCTCTATTTTTAGATGAATTAGGTGTTGAAAGAGAATGGTGGTGGCAAAGTTAGTGGAAAATGAAAGGAGCTTTGAAAGAAAAGGTTTTCATTTGGATGGATTTATTAAAAATGGTCATTACATAGGATTACTTTAGAGACAATCAAAGCATATGCATATTGATAGCATATGCATATTGTGTCAAGAGGATGAGTACTAAATAATTTATCACTTATTTGTTAGGTGTCACTTTATCAAAGGAAGTAAGGAAAATTTCTAGACCACTTGTATGAAGGATTGTGAGATGGGAAGGTTTTTCTTTGCCTAAGTATTTAATAATAGGGTGGGTTATCTATAGGTAAATAGATTTAATTTTTTTTCCATTGTAGTTTGTTGGGCCATTTTCTATTCTTGCAATGAAATTATCTTTAAAAATTGCACCTATACACTTGAATAGGTTTTTTATAAGATAAATTTAATTATGAAGCTTAAAGGAGTGGTTAAGGAAGAGCTCAAAATATAGTTAGGAGGCCTAGGTGTGGATGAAGGTATCCCTTGGGGACTGTTCAACAATACATCTCAAACAACCCCGATAATTTTTGTTCTAGTGATAGATTGATTTTTCCTCCTTCTGAGTACCATTCCTTCTATCTTGGACTACGGGTCAATTCAAACAATTGGACTAAATTGTGTTCTCTTTCATACCTACTTTAGATATCCACAAAGAAAAGTTCTTCTCACATATAGGTAATGGGGGACTTACAAGTTGTGATTGATTGTCTAAATGGAGAGGTGATATTTTAAAACCTAGGTCTCCTTGGCCTTATGGAGTAGGTCTTGACTATGAAAATTAGTTTTGACATGATCTCCTTTAAGCATGTCTATTGTGAAGTCAATATGAATGAAAATTAGTCTTCAAAAATTTGTGTTTCCTTATATTTTGCATGGATAAAAAATTAGGTATTTAGTAAGGGGGTCAACACAGAGATAACCTCTTATCTTTTCCTATATTCTACAATAGTGTTTCTTCTTATGGGTTTAACATGGAGTTTTCTAAATTTATTGTTGATATATTGATATTTATTTAATTTTGGTCATGTTGTTAGACATATATGCCAATGTTATTTTTTACTAGTTTTCTACATTTTATATTGTTTTTTTTGGAAGTTTTCAAAAAGGCTTGGGTCCTTTCCTGGGATCATTTTGTTTTCTTGACTATATGTTGCAAGAAAATTTCCTAAATGTAATATTTGTTTTCAATCTTTGACATATAATACTTCACTTTTTTTTTCTCCTTGGAAATAAATATAAAAATGGTTAATGCATGTGTGTGTTATATTTGTTTTTGAGAAGGAGGTTTATTAGTGTTATTTATTTGTAACATCTTTTATAATGTCACATTTCATATTATAATAACAAATTGTTGAAAATGTGTATTATTCATATTATAATAACAAATTGTTGAAAATGTGTATTATTACAAATACTAAGGCATATATTTCAATTTTCCTTTTAAATTGGAACTATAACATGAAAAAAATAATTCTCCATGGTGGGATACAATGCAAATCCCTAGCCTAAATAACATAAAACATAATTTTATCTAATTTCATATCTTAATTACTCTATAAAAATATATTTAGAAAAATATTTATCTTTTGTTAAACCTTAGTTATTTTCATATCTTAATTACTCTATAAAAATTGTATTTAAAAAAATATTTAGGTTTTATTAAACCTTATTTATTATAGAAGATAACAAACATTATCTTTATTTCTTCTTCCCAAATTATAAAATATTTATATTTAGAAAAATATCTAACGTTTGTTAAACCTTTTCTTCTTCCCAAATTATAAAATATTATTTCTCAAAACCTTATTTATTGTAGAAGATTACAAACATTATCATTTATTTCTTTTTCCCAAATTATAAAATATTATTTCTTTTAATACATTAATTTTAGATAAATCAATAATGTAATAGTAATAATATTCAATAAAATATTAAAAAAAATAAAATAAATTAATATGAAATATTTTATATTTACACCTCTTAAATATTGTTAAATTCTTTTGATTTTAATAAATATTATATTTATATTTATATTTTAGCTTTATAAAATTCAACTTGCTTAAAGGCACATACAACAATTGGGCTTAAATTATTTTTAACAATATTGTTCATTATATTGAGCTCAACATGTCATTAATAGGAATAGACCCTAGGTGAGAAGGATAACACTCCATCCCACAACCACACGAGCTAGACCCAATTAACTGTAGCATGAAATTTATAACAATATTACATAATAATAAGTGTGTAGCTCAAAAAAATAAGAGTACATTTACCACTTGAAATTAAAGATACCACCTTGAAAATTCTCTCTCTACACAAACGATATCACTTTGAAAATTATATATTTATATATTTATATATATATATATATATATATATATATATTTCAGTAGATTTAGGTTTTTTTTAGGTAATTGTAAGTTGGGTTTTGAGATTGTATGAACAAAAGTTAGGTTTGTAACTTTAAGTATTGGAAAAAAAAATTGTAGATAAAGATTTTATAAGTAACTAAAAGTCTTGGTATTAATATAGTATTAATATCCCTACTTATTGTAAGCTTTTCCCTCTTCTTAAAAAAGAGCAACGAATATATTGATAAAATTAACAAATGGAAATAATAAAAGTATAAAGTGCATACCTCGTGAAATATATTTAAAAAATGTTCAACAAGAGCAATAATAACATGTCCAATAGTAATCCATGTCTTATTGGTTCCTCTTACCTCCATTTCACTAACATGGGGATTTAATTTCCCAAGACGACATGCATATTTCCTTATCAACTAAATTTTACATTTCTTCTCAAATCTACAAAAGAGACCTTGCCTAGAGTATTCATTACTTGTAGTTGTTTTTGTGGTGCTTTCTTAAATGTACATGCTTAACACAATTCATAGGTAAGGATGGTATATTTATCATGGATAACACAGAACCTTAATCAACAATTAACTCACAAAGAATGAAGCATGTTACAAGCAATATTCAAAACCAAATAAGTAAGATAAGAGTTTCTTTACCTAAATAACAAAATTGTACCTAAACCACACCCAACTAACAACACTTAACCGACATTATTTTTTATGTTCAAAAGTTTTTCTTGAAAACATTTATAAGAATTAAGGGTTTGAATGTGTACAAACTTTGATGCAAGTTCCACACATGTATGGTCCTTATGAAAAGAGAAAACGAGCAACAATGGAGAAAGTTTCAAGTAAAAATGGAGAAAATTTTGAAAAACCACACTTTTGATGTCATTTTAAAATGGTGATAATATAGTAATGATACATTGTACTAAAGAAAACCAATAACTAATACACATGTTCTAGTGTAAAATCATTCAAATCTACATTGTTTTCCCCATTTTCATTCATATACCATATATGTCATCTATTATATGTATAATATAGTTTCCTTCTTTTGGAACTATATTTTTCGATCTATTTTATAGGGTGTTGTTGGAAAGATACAACAAAGGTTAACAAAATATCCTAATCTAGGAGTTGTTCTAGATAACAAACAAAGTAATGAAAAATAGAATTAGAAACTCTAAATCAAATGAAATCTTTCATTCTTAAGATTATGTCATTCATGAGAAAAGTGAACAAAGACAATAAATAAATAGAAATCATAATAGTAAGCTTATAAAGAATAAATGAATATTTCATTACCCAATGGAAATGAAATATTACAACACTTGTGGAAGAGATGGTTGAAGAATATGAGCTCCAGTGATTTCTTTCTTGGGAGGTTTCTTTTAATTTTCGAGTGTGTGTAATTGATCTCATGTCCTTATGGATGTAAGTAGCTATGGTTGTTGTTAGAGATGTTATCAAGAAATTAGAGTCTAGGTTCTTGAGTTCTCATGTAAATCCAACAACATTTACTTAATATTGATAGAATTATTTGGAAATGGAGTGACCCCTTGGTATTTATAAGAAAAATAGTAGTTTAACCCTCCACATGGTTATAATTAAAAATTATTATTTCAGTGTATCAAATTTAACAATTACTTTTATGGTTTTTGAATTCCCATTTTATTGTATTTAATTATTATTTTTGGATAATTTCATAATAAAATATCCAAAAATGGGTTTTATGACCTTAAAAAATGCATTTTATTAAAGCATAATGAAGTAAAATGATATGGAATGGGTAAAATGAATGGAGTTCATATTGTATGTGGTTTATTTTGATAAACCTAGGTAATTTAGTCTACGAAAACAACTTTTGGGTGATAATATATGGTTCAAGCAAACCACCATAATCATGAGGTTGACCAAATCCAATGATATATATATTTCACCAAAATACACTATGAAATTATGGCGAAACAAGTTAGATGGTAATGTGATGTGAAGTCATAAATTTATTTTATAGATGCTGTCATGTTAGTCAATTACTGGAGTTCATCATGCATTATTATTTTATGTATTAATTCAGTGTGTCTATGAAAAAGTGTTTCTTCTTATGTTGCTAATTATATTGGTCAATTACTTGTGCTTAATTCATATATGCTAATATGTGCACACTCCAATGGGAGTGTGAATTAATATCTAGGCATGTTGATTGACTAACAACAAGTTAAATGCAGTTCTCCCAATGGTGATGATAGCAAGGAAGTTATTGCATCCTTCACCCATGTTATGTACATGATGATAAAGAGGAGGAAATATCATCCTTGATTCATGTTATTTATATTTGATAGTGATGATGATAGCATTAAGCATATCACACACCTTGAGTATTGTTATATATATGTTTCTTTCTTGAAGCATTGCCATGCAAGGTATATGGGATTACTTAGACAACTCTATATGGACATGTATAAGCATTGATTAGGAAATTTTATATGGACACAAATGCACATTAAATTATAGATGATAAAGGTTACGGGTTTGAAAAATATTCCCACTAAGTAGGGATGATATGACTTAGAGGGGTGGAGTTCCATTCCCACTAATCTCTTTGTCCTCCATAAAACTTGGAACTAAGGGATTGGACAAGAAAATCTTAACCCTTTAACAAATGTGTTGGATTCCAAGATGTGTGTCGCAAGTTAAAAGGACATAATCAGCTCCTTTCATTTTATATGTTACATGTTATTTAAGAGAGTAGTATGTGTATTAACTTAATTTGGTTAGAGTAATTAAACTTAGTGCTAAGCATCATTTTAGTTTGTGAAAAAAAATGACTATAATAAAACTACTTTAATTATGTTTCATATCCAAAATATGAAAACAAATATATACCTAAATAACATATTTGTTTATTACAAATCAACAATTTATATACCTTATTAATAATTTTATATGAACATTACTCTATATAATATTTCTTATTAAAAAATTGATTATGTAAAAGCTGGTATATGATAATGTAAAATAAATAAATTAATAATTATTATTATTTTTTTTTAAATAAGTAAAAGTTTGTATATGATATATTGTAAAGTAAATAAATTGGATTAATCTATTGGAAAATGCACTAAATAATATTATGTGGTTTAGTAATTAATCTTAAGGAAGAAACTCTTTCACTTAAGAAGACTTTGGGGTTTAAGAATATAAAGGTGTATGAGAGCCTTAACCCATCTTATATTTATCCTTTTTATTTATTTAAAATACTTTGGGGATGAGAATAAAGAAAATGAAAAATTATCCCATCTTATATCTATTCTTTTATTGATTGAAAAGACTTTTGGAGATAAGAATAAAGGAAGTATATCTCAATCATTGGAAATAACTCTGAGATTCTCATAGACTCTAGACATATCTCCATTATATAGCTCTGTCACTTAAGCTTCCCCATACTCATAAGATATCACTAGAAAGTGCATGAATTGGTCAATCACCAAGACATACTATCTCTCCACTGTAACGACCTCCTGGTTACGACAACAACTCTGATAACAAGTGAAATTTTTTTTTCTTTAAGGTGTGTGCGCACGTGTACAAAGGAAACAGACACACTCGACTCTACGTCACCACTCGACGACGAATAAGAAGCAACCATGCTGATCATAACAAGATGACAAGAATGCACGACAAGTAACTGCATGCATAAATGACGATCAACGACAATAAGTAAAACTGACTACCCGCCCGTCCTACCCTACAAGGTTAGGACCTCCAAGGCACATAAGCAATGATCAAGCCCAGGTTCCCATCAATTTTAACCATTTAAGGTCTCAAGGCTGGCGACTGTTCTGAGGAACATGGAGGTGTCTACATCTCGCCCGACACAAGCAGATCAAGCAATTAAAAGATCACAACCAAGTACCACAATTATTAAAGGAACAACCATGTCCTCTGCGAAACGCGCGAGACAGAAGGACTCAGACAATGACCAACTATTTCAAGCCAAGGTAGTGTCTACGAATCAACTGTGATTGATTACAGACCAAATACTCCACTTATTTTTCATTAACCGACGAGAACCTTTAACATAAGGTAAATCCAATCATTCCCAATTCCCCATTTATCAACCATCAATCTTATTGTACTTAGTTCAAGAATATTACCATTGTATGCTATCTCTTAACAGTAAAATGATAATAGAATCTCCATAGGTTGATGCCCATAATACCTTTTAAATGACCATGTCTTGCAGTAATCACCATCATATTGCATTTTATGTGTTGACCATAATAAATAAACTGCGATCTCATTACCATAGGGATGAACACCTTACATTTGCATTACCATGAATATTAGGATTGACATAAAACATTACACTATGTTACCTTAGCATAATAATGCGTTACTTTTCATTACATTTTGTCATACTACATTCATGTAAAAGAACTTGGTGACAAATATTAATTACCTTACTTCTGGTATGATGCCAACAAATAAATGCTATAACCTAATAACATTTCATTTTATATTACAATAATTCATAGAAGGACCAACACACTACCTCTTATCCTTCCACACATTCACATACTACATTCATGTTAAAAGAACTTGCAACAATTATTAAATGCCTTGCTTCTAGTATAATGACAACAAATAAATGCTATAACCTAATACCATGTCATTTTATATTACAATAATTCATAAAATGCCCAACACACTGCCTCTTATCCTTCTACACATACACCACACCCTTTTTCTAATTACCATTCAACACTTTTGTTTCCAAAATACCTACGCTTCTCATTTAATAAATACAAGTGCGAATGGATAAATGATTCGCCCGATCCTGAATGAATTAGTTGTTTTCCCAATAATCAGTTATCAAGTGGAGGTGTGGGTTAAGTAACATCATTACTTATTCAAATGGGTCATAACTCTGCCATACCAATTTTCCAAAAATCTAAAATCTAATTCAGCAAAAACTTAAAGCACAGTTTATCAATGCCACTCAACTAAGTTATTAAATCGGTAATACAATCAACTTCAACGGTTAAATTTTAACATTAATACCAGTAAGAAAAATTAGGCAAATTCCACATGATAGAATTCAACTAGGGTGCTGCTCCAGTTGCCCAAAGATAAGTCTAACAAAAGGTAGGTAAAACGGAGGGCACCGAGGGAACAGAGAGCCAAAATCAAGGGCTCTCACACCAGAATAGTTAATGTGCCAGAAAAAAAAGCGCGCAGGGGTAATAATGTGCCACAACACAGATAGTTTAATGCCCAAAAATAAAAATAAAATATCAATGTATTTACCAACAATTAAATCACACCTGACCCATAACCAAAACCATTTTCCATGAACAAATCACCGAACCACGGACAAAAACGAAATTGCCAGGAATTACAAATAAAACGCAGCTATTAAGCAAATGAAAATCGTGGAGTATCCTCCATCAATTCGCCAGGGAATATAGACCCGAAATAAAGATTGTGTGATGGATAAAAATTCAGGGGTATCCGACATCAATTCGCCAGGGAACTCGTCCCAAATCGCAGGGAAACAATCGACAGCACCCATGCAAGGACAGAGGAGGCAAAACAAATTCCAAACCACAAAATTCAGCGCCACGAAATCAATTCCAAAAATGCCACACGATTTGGTAAATGCCAAAACGAAATTTTTACACGAATGCTAGAACGAATTTTTTTTTTTTTTTTTACACGAAATGCGAGAACGAAATTTTACAGTGAAAAATTCCAGTGATGAAGGGGGACAGAAATTTTTTTCTATTCGCCCATCAATGAACGAAATCCTTTTTCCCTATCTATTTAAAAATAGAGGTAAATAACTTCGTTTGCAGAGGTAAGAGACAACAGTAAAAAAAAATTATTATCTCACAACCATCGGAAGCAAGTAACCCATTTAACAGAGGCATTATTGTCAGTTCTAATTATAACTGCAATAAGTAAATTTTAGAGCGTAAAATATCATTCATAAGGTTCATTACAATTTCCAAACAAAACTTCATTACATAAATCTTTCAAAAAACAAAAACGCAGAGATGTATAGCAGCAATGCAGAGAAATATTTTTAAACCAAAAACGCAGAGATGCATGGCAGAGATGCAGAGAAATTTTTAAAACAAAACACAGAGGTGTATAGCTGCAATGCCGAGAAATCTTTTTAAACCAAAAACGCAGAGATGCATAGCAACGATGCAGAGAAATTTTTAAAACAAACGCAGAGGTGTATAGCAGTACTGTAGAGGAAATTTTTGACAAAAATGGAGAGATGTATAGCAGCATTGCAGATAAATTTTTAAACAAAACGCAGAGATGTTTAGCAGCAATCCAGAGAAATCTTTTTAAAAAAAACACAGAGATAGGTGTTGAATCTGGGGGTTTCCTCCACTGAAACACATGGAAGGCAAACAAGCAAAACTCAGGCAACCAAACATATGGCATAGTTGTAGAACGCACAGAACCAAGGATAACTATCGGGAGGATTGCGGGGTTATAACAGTCTAGGCACCGAAAACAACAACAATGAAACAAGATGATCCAAATTCAACACCTCAACCCTCATCATAAGGATTCATATGCAACCTTAATCATTTCACATTATTCTTAAAACAACAAACGTACTTGCGTACCTGTGACCGACGAAGAATAACCCGAAGACGCAATCCCGCACTTGAGCTCCATGTCGCTCCCGCTCGCCGACCATCAAGACTACACCAGTACCTCCCAACCAATCGCTAGGGGTACTCTGCTTCCCCCTTAGCCCCCCGAGCCGCAAAGGGGCCACACACAATCCAGATGGTCCGTCTAGCTTCCCAGCTCGCCTCGCAAGGCTGAGCTACCACTCCTATCCGAGCTGGAAAATCCCAACTCCTCACAAGTAATCAGTCAAGTCATAATTTCAGCAGCGTAATTTTATGCTAACAGTCGATCCCTTTCTTCCTCATCTTCCCTTTCTTTTATAGAGTTGTCCAAACCCCACACTTTCCCTAAATCACTTTTAAATTAAGTTTTAATAAAAATATTCTAAATATTCTCCTTCGCACAAGTGTCATCCATCCCCTTCTTTCCTCCAATAATTATTTTTCTTTAAATTATTAAATGACTCATTTCCCTCACCCACCTAGAGTTGCTCCTAAATTTCCTCCTAGGTGTTCCTAGATCCCCTTACATGTTTTAAATAATTTCCCTAAAAAAAGAAGTTGCTAAATTAGCTCAAATTAGAAGGTTCTTAATTGCAGATTCCTTACTATGTTGACTTCGCTTTTTACCATAACTTCAACTCTTTCCCTTATTATATTTCCTCCATTCCTTAGTTTCCTAATTTTTATTTTCCCCTTCTTTCCCCTTTTTATTAGAGCCAAAATGGCAGTTGTGTTTTTTAATCTTTTACCCTTTTTATTAATTTAATATCTTTTTTTTTTTATACTTCCACATGTTAAGAATTAAACTCTTCTTTACAATTTTTTTTTTTAAATCCACTGATTTTTATTAAATTCTTACTTTCTTCATTTTACCCCAATTATTTTATGATGACTAAAAGTATTACTTAAGTGAGTTATTTTTTTTTTTGTTTAAAAATTTATTTTTATTTTTATAGGGTCTTTTGTTAAGGTTAAACAAAATGTTACCCTAGAGAAGTTTTAGACTTAGGACTTAGATTCTGAACCGGGCGACAATTATTTAGGGAAGTCATTTTAAGAAATTCTTAATGTGTTAAATGTCTTAGGGCTATCTAGGTTTGTTCCTTCATCAACATCAATGCGACGTGCCCTTTAGGACGCACCACGTGCTCCAAGGGTGCCACTCGCCTCGTTCGTTTCTTTTGCGCGATGTGCCTTTCAGGATGCACCACGTGCTCCAAGGGTGCCACTTGCCTCTTGTGTTTCTTTTGCGCGACGTGCCCTTCAGGATGCACCATGTGCTCCAAGGGTGCCACTCGCCAACTTGACTGATTGGTAGACATCTATAACCCCTGGAGTCAACACTCCGCCAGGTGAACTTGTGGGAGACTAAGGGCTCTAAGGAATAAGGCCCCCGCCTTATTGCGCGCCCCTTAGAATCATCATGAGCGACTGTCACAGTGTGCCCTCACGGCATCGTGGATCCTCTCGAAATAGGTAATCGTTAACCTACAGTTCGATCCATGGCGGGAGTGTTAGTAGGCTGTGGCAGGGCTGCTGTCCACCCCTCTCCCTCAACCTCTCTGGAAATCGTGTGTGGCCCCTTTACTCCTTATGTGAGTCTGGTCAGCAAGCTATTGTCAGCCTGCATCATCAACAACCGTGTCAGAACAGGTCCACATCATATCATCAAATCAATGTAATATCACAGTAAATAAATCAACCCAAATAGCACACTCCCTGACTCAATCCGGTGTCCAGGGGTTCCATCGATGCCTCTGCATCCTCAAAGTCCAAAACCCTGCACACTCAATAAAACTGAGTCAATAGCACCTGCCTATGTCAAGCAGTAAAACATCATGTCATCTATCATAACGCAACAAAAATCAAGGACAAGAGTTTTAATATCATAATAGTCCAGATCACTTGCAAGCAAGTGTCCTCAAAGAATAAGTTTTCTCAGTGCGCCGGAGCGGGATGTTACATCCACTATACCCTCGATAAACCCGTGATGAAATCTATCTACATTCTCTCCCACTCTCGCAAAAAAATGGCCAAATACTGCATCTATCATATGGAATCAGTGTGCCCCGACCTGATTTGTTGACAATTCATATACTACCCTACATCATCCACGAGGCTTCTGCATGCGAACCTCTCTCGGATCTTCCTAGATTATGTGAAACACTCTCTACTCCTAGCACTAATCCATAAGGTGTTGATACAAGAATCCATCTTACTACCCATGATAATCTAGGTGATCATAAGATGCACAACTTAGTCAACTCCTAAGAATAACACTCCTCCAATAAACCAATTCGAAGAATCCCAAGAGTAAACTCTCGAAAATGAAAACTTGACATTTCATATGTATCGACTGTCTCAAACACTGCAGTCCCATGGTACCAAGATAATATCCTCGAGGAACCATCATGTTGACATTATGCCACTCTTATCATAATTGTTTGACCCTTATGTCTATATTGTAGCCTCCGCTCCTAGAACCCCAAGCTATAATGTCTAGAAGACCTGACCCCATAATACAATATCAATTCATCCATAAAAAAGGACCAATATATAGTAGAGTTATTTTTTCTTTCATAAAGCCATTGATACCAAACAAATTGATCATTTTCTAAATACAAAGATGCAATATGTACCTTTTGTAGTCTTGCTGTTTCATGTATATCAAAGAATTGATCCATGTGGAATATCCATGTTATATGATCTTTACTATCAAACTTCCTTATATCAATCTTTGGAATGAAGTAGTTAATCGGTGATACATTGAAACCTTGATGAGGTGGATGTTGAAGTAATGAATGATTATGAATTTCATATTAAATATTTTTGCTCTCCAAATGTGATAAAATACTTCCCATATGTGATTGATTCTCAACAAATTTGTTCTCTTTATTTTTCATTTTTTCCTTGCATTTCGATGGCTACTTTAGGGATTCTCTCATATAGATCCTGCAATACAATGGAAGGAAAGGAATTTTGAAATTGTAAAATCTTATTTTCCATATGATTTTCCATATTTTTTCCATTTTCATCCATCTTCTTTTCCACCTCATCCATCTTCTTTTCCATCTTTCCAATTTGGTAAAAAATTTCGTCTTTTCTTCTTTAGTCATGGTTGATCTTTCTATAGGTTTAGTTCGTGAATTTAATTTTGGAGGAGCCTTTGGAGCCATGTCAAAAAATAAGAGTTCTTCTCTTTTTCCTCTTTAGCACAAATTTTGAATCACCCTTAATTTGCAGTATGTCCTCTTGGCTGACCTTTATTTTGATGTATTTTTGAAATTTTAGCCCTTCTGAGTCTAAAAGGTTGACCTATAGTACTCTCATATGTCCTCTCTTCATTTTCATAGGTCTAACAAAATTTTTATGTGCCAACTAAAGATACGATAACGTTGCTGATTTTTTGACTTTTCTAGAGAGTGAACTTGTATAAACTTCCATGTGTCCAATAGTTAATACCTGATTATGAAATTTGGATCACCTATACTAGGATATGTCTACTTAGTCTCCACTAAATTTCACTGTCTCAAACCTCCCCCCAAAAAATTATAGAGAAAATCTCAACATGACTAATTTAAAATGGAATTCAGGGTGAGTAAAAATCATGTTTTTTTGTCTCAATCGAAAAACGTTATAGAGAAAATACCAATATGAATCGTTAAAACAAAATTCAAGATGTGTAAAAAACCCTATCTTCCATAGGCCATGTCTCTTAAATTATAATGACCCAGAAGTTGAAACTTGTACCAAAGATACCTTGATATTTATTGTAACTAATATACAAGTTTCATTTTCGGAATCATAACATAACAAAAGTTATAGTGAAAATTCTACGATGACTTGCTTGGAGAAAAAAAACCAAATGTTATGATCCAACACATTAAAAATGAGAAAAAGTCAATGAATACAATCCACTTTGAGGGGGAATCATCCTTTTACAGTATATCCAATTCAAAATACAATATTAGATGAGATAATATGATCCTAAGATTAGGTGTCCTTGGTATATATATATAGGAGACAAAGGTTACAATTATAATGAAAGGGTGCAATGAAGGGTTCCAGTTGACATACATATATAACACTAGAAATGTAATAATTCAATATATAGGGATTAATAAGGGGTTTTATACATAACATGTGGCTTTTTCTAGGGATTAATAGGCTTAGTCATTAAGGGGGGTATTAGATTAATAAAGATAAGATACTTGATAATGATAATAGAAAATTCTTGTTGTAGATTATTGTGTCCAAGATATTAGGTGGTATCTCTTATCTGCTAGAAACTCAAAAAACAGTAAATTGTTATAGGTGTCATCCAACTATATATTGAAGCTAATTGCAATGTAATGTTGAGAGTTGGCAGTTTAATTGTCATATTATTTTGTATTCTCTTATCTTCTAAACATTTATCTCCTCCTTTTTGGGATTGAATAGTCTTTAGAGAAGAAAAAAATGGGAACTTGCACTTCAAATATTGATGTAGGAGCATCCTTGTTGTATTAATAATATTGCATTGCAAAAATAAAAACACTTCAGCTTCCAAGATTGTTGAATTTAAACAATAGTTCTTAGTATTTAACAAAATGCATAGGGAGCATAAAACACACACTTAGGCATAAATATAGGATATTGTTAGTGATAATGCTCACTTGGGGGACATGGTCAAATATGATCATCTAGTGATGATGTGGACCTAGTTGACATGGTCAACTTTGATTAGAGGATTTCTAGAAGCATCCAAATTCAACAATAGAAATAAAATGGGAAACTTGGGTTAGCTCAATGGAGGAAGGTGATCCTTGAGCACAAGAGAATGGGATCATAAGGGGATCAGAAATAGAGAGTCATGTATCTAGACAAAGGAGATAAAATAAGAAACTCTCATGCTTAGGGGTATATGAGAGTTCAAACAGATATTGGGGATTGCTGGTTTTATCATGGAGATCAATATATTTGTTGGAAGAAGAGTAGTAGTCCAAAGGATATGGAGTGTGAAGTTTCTAAGAGTAGATTTGATGGTAATGAGATTGCATTCCAATGAATGACATTTTTAAGGTTGTGATGTAATTAGTAGAGTAGCTTTGTTTTGGATCTTGGGTTGTTTACTTTCAATAACAAAGAATTGTGTTATGTCATGCTTGCTTGAGATTTTTTTTTGTTTCCTAATTTACTATTGTGCACTTTAAGATAGGTACCATGTCACTACATCATATGGTATTGGAGCATGAATAACCTACTACGAGGACAACTCTAGTAGGAAAAGTGTTGGGTAAAGTTATTAGAGGATACAACAATTCCAACAAAATATGTGAGGTAGAATTGTCTAAGGAAGAGACAAGTCCAACATGGTCATTGCATATTAGTTGTTTAAATACTTAACTAAAATTGCAAGAAAGTGAGAATAATATGTCATAGAAAGGAAGCACACAATTGAAAGGAGGTAGGAGCATAGCTCACACAAATGAAGTTAGAGAGGAAATCCAAAGAATATGGCTTATGAGAGTGAAGATGAGTGGGAGGAGGTGCTTGTTGAAGTAGTGCATCAAATTKCCTTATACACATAGAAGAACKTGAATAGAAGACATTAGGGTTTGAAGGGAGAAGGACCGATAGAAGTTGAAGCACTAATTAGCATATTGAAAAAAAAATCACCACAGTGTCTCTCTAAGTTAATGAGGATAATAAGAAGCATGTACATGAAGATCATAGATGTGAAGTGTAAGATGATGTGAGTACCACATTGAAAATGATATTTGTGCTAAAGTTTTCTTTGATTTTTGTGGAGAAAGGAAAGTATGCTTAAGTAGAGCATGTGGTAATGTGCATGATAGAAGAAATGGGAGATGAGCTTACAATGGAAAATATCTAAGGAAATTTGCATGAAAGTGGAGTTTAAGAGAAAGAACCATTGGGGATTGGGGAATGTTTATGTGATAAATTTTTATTCTTGTAATATGTTTTGTATTGAATTGTTTTTGTTTTTATGAGTGGAAAACAAAAATAATGTAATTTTTGTTGAATATAATTAGGAAGACTAAAAGGTCAGTTACGGAAGAAGATGATTACGTCCTTGACAAAGATGAAATAAAGGTTGCTTGTAGTTTGTGTGCAAATTTTGAGGTTATGAACAATGCAAATGATTTAATGTTTGAGGATGATAGTGAGAGAGTAAATGTGATTATACAACATTCAAATGTACATTCAATAAATGAAATTCTTAATTGAAGAGAAAATTGTGGTAGGAAAGTACCGGTACACAAAAATGGATGCTTAATGCCTAGAGGTTTGTGAAAATTATGCTAAAAGGTAATATTATAAATGTTTCTAAGAAGATGGAAACATTGTTATGAATAAAGAAGGGACACTGTGATGAATTGTCACTTCTAAAGGGTAGAGAAAAAGTAGAAGACAACACGTGGGTGGACATGCAAAGTGAATCCATAGAAGAGAATTACATTAGTAGTGGTGACAATAAAGAGTTTGGAATGAAAAGGAGTGGTGGACACATGATGCAATAAGCATTGAAGATAGTTAAAGAAGGCATGGAAGATATGGAGCATGTTTTATAGAATATTACAAATGAAATGATATGGATTTTTGAAGATGAGTTTGCAAAGTGGAGAAAGCATATTGTGGCATTGATGAGGAGCCCAATGACTAAGATGAAGGATCCTAGAAGGGATACATAGAACTATTAAAGTTTCCAAGATTGGAGCATAAGGTAAAAGAATGAAAGAAGAAGAATTTAGAACAATAAAGAATGTTGATTTATCAATAACCCTATGAGTAGGATGCTCACTTATTTTCATATTGATGGATTGTGTATCAACCATTCCACATCACAATAAAAATAACCATTTCAATTTTCAAAATTATTGAATCCTATTAATAGCTCATAATCTTTAACAAATGGAAAATCATTTAGAATATAGATATAAAGCCTTAAATTTATGAGGAAATTAGTGATGATGTTAACCGAGTTGAGTGATGGTGTGGATCCACTTTCATGTTCAACTTTGATTAGTAGATTTCTTGGAGGCATAGGGCCTATAAAAAGATCATCTAAATTTAATTGTGGGTAGTTTTAAGTACCTCAAAAGTGGGAAATCTAAAATAACTCAAGGGAGGAAGGTGATCCAAGTGAATCTTTAGGGGATCTAAGATAGAGAGACAAATCTTTCAACAAAGAATATTAAAGAAGATTGTAGATTCAAAAGTAAAAAGTAATTAAGTATTCAAAGATATCAATTATAAAAATCAATACTAGTGCTGGAAAGAGAATAGAAGTCTAGAGCATATGGATCATGAAGTTTGTAACAGTGGATATGAATAAAGTGAGGTGAATCCCATTTACGAAGTTGGAGTATAAAGAACATGGCTTAATTAGTTTTAATAATAAAGAGCTTGTTTTCCTATTTATTGTTTATTAATGAGAAATAGGCACCTTAAGCACATGTACCTATATTAATTGTTTTATCTAGAGTCAAGATGTATTAGGTTAGTAGATAATTATAACACAATTGAGATGGCATGGAGTACCCATTCACTCAATCACTTGTTTCTACTTTATGAATGGGAAATAGGCACCTTAAGCACATGCATATACATTAATTGTTTTATCTAGAGTTAATATATATCAGGTTACTGGATAATTATAACACAATCACTATGGCATGGAATAACCATTCACTCAATGACCTTGTTCTTGGCTTTGTATTTTAAAAGTTCTAAGTCTTGGTTTTTTTATTAGGATATTATCTATTTGAACAACAGAAAATAGTAATTTAGCTTAGATTTAGACAATACAATTCTTGAAATCTTTTCAAACATGATTAACTATTGCAGTATGATTAGCAATAATCTTAAAATTGCATTTTCATCAATTAACTAGAAAGGAACATTTTTCATGGCTTTTGAATCGAACCATATTCAAAATGTTGGTGTTTATCGAACCATATTCTGGAATTGCAGTTTGCACAAAAAAAAAATTGGATCAAATTCAAAGATTTTATGTTTATCTGACTGTGGCGAAGGCAATTGGGAATGGGGCGATGTAATTAATCCATAGACAGCTCCCAATCCTACCATGTAATGTGAAGAAACGGCCCGTGCAGGAAAACAATTTGAGAAAATAGAGCAAGAGGAAACAATTACCTAGATTGAGAAATTTGTGAACTTCAGAAAAACCAATGAAAGAAACGGCTACAGAAACCACACCACCTCATTGAAATGAAAAGATTCCTGAATGGGCAATTAATATAATCCGGAGGGAGGTAAATAAAAGCTGCAATCCAAACCCCGTCACAGTCTCAATCTCAAACTCCGACTTGAATTTGAAGTCCAACTCAATTTACCTAAAACAACCAGTTGTCCTTTTCCTTTTCCCTGTGCAACCTGCGAATCAAGCCACTACATCGCCAACCAGCCGTCAGTCTGCATGTCTGATAGAACAGAAGAGAAGGAGGTCAATTAAACTTTTCCTTTTCCCTGTGCAGCCTGCGAATCAAGCCACTACGTCACCAACCAGCCGTCAGTCTGCATGTCTGATAGAACAGAAGAGGAGGTCGATTAAATGAGGCGATGTGACCTGCTCAGTATAGGCAGTGGAGGGTCATGTGGTTCTTCTTTGACTACGAATGTGATAGCGACGGCGATATAATTTGGGCAGTAGGAGAGAGACACAACTGTTACCGGCCATCTTAACACACTCCTCCTAAATATGATATAATTTCAGACACTCTTGCCTAAATATTATGTGCTCATTGCCAGAATATTGTTTTCTCATCACAAACATCTCCGTGCCTATGAATACTAATTGTATCAGTGATTCACGAGGATGTGTTCTGCCGAACTGTGCTTACAAGGAAGTGTATCTGCCGAACTGATAGTCCGTTGTCATTCAAGTTTGAATTTTCTTGTGCATTATATTGGTGTAAATTTATTAAGATATACATATCTTACTCTTTTGGATTTGAACCAATTTAAATGAGTTATTTTTTTTTGAATATTAATTGTTATTTTTTACAGTCTTATTTATCATATTCTTATTCTTAGAATCAATAAACTCTACTGTCACAAAACATTATAATCACTTCTTCTTTATTTCTTTATGATCCATAGTTCTTCTCACAAAAAAATAATAGAATTCAAATTAAAATGACATTTGAAATATGTAGATAACTTTACCTTTACCTCAAGATAATTATTCCAATTAAAAAATATAAAAATATTATGTATTTTTTTGTTAAACCAAACTAAAGACTCAAGAGAAAACCACATACTAATTAGGTTAAAAAGGATATATATACATATATATATATATATTGTAATTATATATATTTTTAAACCAAAAGTATAGACAGGGAGGAAATTATAATGAAAAATAGTTTTTCTAAAACTTCAGGCTAGAGTGAAATATACTTCTAGCACTTGGAGCTTAGGCTAGCTTCTCTTAACATGGATTCTATTATTACAACATTTTTTTAACCTTTCTTTACAATGTTTTGATTTGACAACATGGGTTTCCATTGTGACACCACAATAGCTATTATGTTGCTAGGGGTAAAATTTAAATGCTTATCTTTGATATCCTTGTCTTTTTCATTAATTTGTTTTATTGTATGATAGGAAACCTTGTTATTACAGGATTGCAGTTTGAATTTATTGGTAAACTTTAAATCCATCTCGATCATTTGATAAAAATATGAGTGTTAAACAATAATAGGGGTTCATCAATCTATTAACAATAACACCAAATGTATTCTTATTCTGAGACAAAAAAATATGAGTGTTAAACAATAATAGAGGTTAGTAGGAAAATAACCATAACTATAACTATGATCTAATTTCAATTAGAGATGTTCAACCACATAAATAAAATATTAAAAAAAAACAATATTTGAATTGAGATGTTCAACCACATAAACAAAATCTTTAAAAAAATGATACTTGTTAATCTCCTTCTTTTAGGTCTCAAATAAAAGGTTTACCACATAACTGTAATTTATAAAGGATTTAAAAAAAAAACATAAACATAATCATGGAATTTTTATGGAAAACTATAAAAAATATGGTTGAATTTATTCTAATAATATGGTTATTTGGGGTAAAATGTTTTGATAAAGATATGATTCTTTGTTGGAAATTTAAGCTTGAGAGACTTTGGACAATGATGAACTATAAAACATGAAATGGTTATTTAAACTTACCTCAATTATATTTGTTGTCATGATCCCATCTTGATTTTCATCCTTCATTGTTGTATTGTGGAGATCTAAGTTGATTTATTATAGCTTTCCCATGATAGAAATTTATGTATTCATCTTTATCCTTGCAGACAATATTTTCTTCATTACCTACTACTTCTATAATTTTTGAGGAATTTTCTAAAAGTTTCCTCTTCCATAGTCTAGCATAGGGTACAATACTATAAAATATAAAAACAAATGAAATTAAAAAAACAAAGACCATTTCCTTAATTTATCAATCTTATAGACAATGACCATTTCCCTCTAATGGCCATATGAATTTAATATTTACAATACACTCACTCCATTTTTTCAATTTTATTTTCATATTCATTAAGAAGTACATTGCTTTCACTATGATATTTAAACATTGCAAAATAAAATCAATTGAATAGCTATATATTCATAATTAAAACACATTTCACCTTAAACATATCCATATCGTAAATTTTACCTTGTCTTAAAAGAGATTTAAGATTTTCTCCGCTAACTTCATTTCCATCTCCATTTTAAATACCATTGAAGAAACTACATCTAACACAACTAAGGATAAATGCCACTATAAATAGCTTTACAAAACATAAAATATATGTTATATATATAAAAAACATATATTATATATAAAAGATATATGTTTTATAAATAACATATATGTTATATGTTTTATATATATAAAACATGACTATAAAATTTTGTTGATCGTTATAGTTAACTAGAAGAGTACTAAATTAATGAAAAATTTAATTAACATTTTATATATTATATTTTTTAAATGATAAAAACTAAAAAAAATAAGTATATCAAAATTTTCAACTAATTAAAAAATAAACTTTCCGAGATATCAATCAATCGTACATTGAAAACTTGAGATTAGAAAAAATGAGACTTATGGAGCCATCTCTTAGAGTCTATTTTCTTAATGATATGTTTTAATTATAGAGATAGACAAAAGCACTTGCATGCCTTATAACACAACAAACAAATAAACAAATGTGTTCAATTAGATAATTAAAATAATAAAAAAATTGTTTTCAAATCTGAAAGAAAATAACAAACATGTTCAATTAGATAATTAAATTAATTAATTAAAAATTGTTTTCAAATCTAAAACAACAAATTATAAATTTATTTTGAAAATATGTTGTTAGCATATTCTCTCCACAACTAAATGGTAATTAGAGAGAAAACTTTTTTTTTAATTTAAATTTCATTTTAATATGTGATAAATGAATTGCAAACAACATAAAATTTGTTACAACCAATTAAATAATAGTAATTTATGTTATTTAAAAATATATATTAAAATTTCAAAAAATTGACTAAAAACCAATTACAATATAGAATGTCTTTATGCAAGTATAAGAAGAAGAAAATAAAACAAGTTATGTGATGTTGTTTATATGTTTTTAACCATGTTTTATTAAATAAAGTGATTTAAATTTGATTATAGAGTACGAATAAAAGCATAGTTACACTATGTAAATATGAATATGCCAGGGTTGTGTGAATATGTATATGGATTAAAGTTATTATATGCTTTTTATATTTTTCAAGTTGATAAGCATTTTTAAATTTATCTCTCTTTTTATATATGTGTGGTTGGTGGAAGTTTATCTTTTGGGGAGTTATGGGGTGGTACGAGGACATAGAAGTTGAAAAAAGTCAAAATCAAGAGGAAAATGAATATTTGGTTGACAAACCAAAAGATTCATTGGAAACTTTTACCATCTTTACTCTTTTAGTAAGATCTCACTTGATAGACCCTAAAGATAAGTCATCTTCTCTCTATCCATTTTTTTTTCTAATTAACTAGAGTCGAGGAAAGGAATTGAATCCTAAAACCTTAGTTACTCTTTCCATATGGAGGGGCGCGGACCTACCCAACATCAATCTATAGTTTAGAATATTAGGATGGTGCCATCAACCTATCACTTTGGAGGCCTTACATCCTTAGCTCCAAACCTCAACATGGTAGTGAATGTACAGAGGTATAGGTGGAAAGTGCTATTTTTTTTACAGAAACAAGGAGAAAATTATATTAAAAAAATGCGTGTAAACATGGGAAGAGTACATAGTATGTGTTACAAGAGTTGTAGAATTCATAATTCACTCCCCTGTATTCTCAAGAAGGAAGTGAAGACCAGGGGTAGTGCTTACTAAAATGCTAAAGCCTATTTGAGCTGCTACGGTGAAAACCATGCAAAAATATCCTAATAATAGCATAAAAAAGCACTACATACACTTAGATTTTGTTTTGATCCGGGGCAGGGGATTCTTCCTTTGTTGGAGGTCGCAGGTTGAGGTCTAGTCGTGGGCATGCTCCTAGCGAGGAGGCTTCGTCGAAGATGAAAGTATTCGAGGTGGTTGTGGGCGACGTAGGTCCAACCACAAATTGGAGTGCCACTATCTATTGTCTTTAAGCTTCACACTGATCCCTGTTTCTTTGTTGCTCACCCCTATGCTGGATGGTAATCTCAGTGACACATAGAAATTGTGTTGAAAGAGCCTTGAGCTGCAATTGAAGGTTATGCACCGTGCTTACCAGCTCATCGTGCTCTTCCACTGAAACTGTTCTCTGATTTTTCTTGTTCATCTTGCCTAAAGTCCTTGTGTCATCTGGTTGAATTATGCAGGTATCAGTGCTCATGTGAGGAGTGAACACTGCTCTGTTCTACTTAGGATTGAGAATACCAGTGAGATGAGCTGCTCCTACTATGATATGCGCCATCACCCTTGTTTGATTCATAGAACATAACCAATTTCCCAAATTTAGCCACGAGTTGCATCCATGCTCGTTGTTGATGTTGGTACCCTTCGCATCACCTAAAATCAATGCATAGTATGCATTAGACGACATGCTGAACAAGTTCACCTCACTCCAGTCTTCGTTTCCACATGCAGGAGCTACCAAGGGGATGTCAAAATGACTTCCTAAGTTGGGGGAGATGAATAAAAGGTGCCACAAGATACGCGTTGAGGTGAGGGGGAGGATGCCTAGGTGTCGAGAGGTGAGGTGGGGTAGTTGTTGGCAGCTGCTATGAAACGCGTTGTGGTGAGGGGGAGGGTGGCTAGGTGTCATTGGCAGAGGGAGGGATTTATGACCAGAAGGAAACACGACCTAGACCAAGGCCCATTCTGCCATGACGCGCTGAGTGGGAAGAGGTGTTGACTGGCAGGAGTCAAAAGACATGATCATGAGATGGGCTTATAAAGAGTGAGGTTGTTAACCACTAACCCGCCTTGCTCCAGGTCAATTGCCAGAATTGCTTGGGCATCGACCAATTGATTATTTCATCGGAGGACATGGAAGAGGGAGATATTGTGGAAAAGATTGAGTGTTGTCGAAATTCGTTGGAGAATGGATTGTAAGTGAAGATTTGGGGGTTGGGACCCTTTGCGTACACGACCTATGATTATCTTGGAGTCCCCAATCATCGAGAGGGAGTGAATGTTTAGGATTTTGGCGAGATGGAGGCCTTGGTACATGTCATAGGCTTCGACTTGATTATTAGTTGTGATGCCTAGATTCCAATGAAAAGAGATCACCTGAATTCCTCATGGGCATATGATGACCCCTCCCGCTCATGCCACCCCGAGGTTTCCTTTTGAGGCTCCGTCAAAGTAGAGAATGTGATTTTGTTGCTCATTGCACAAGTGTAGGTACTTAGTGTCTTCATGAAGCTGCCAGGAGGATCTAGAAGGAGAGGGGGAATGGTTAGTGAAACAAAGGGAGGGGAAAAAAGAGCAGATCCAGTCAAATTCTATGGTGGAGGTGGGGGTGAAAGAGAAATATTTGGGCTTGGAAAGAAACAATTCAACTAGGAGGCCTATGACATTTTTAGCTACGAGATCAGGGGGAGAGAAAAGGTTGGAGAAGATGATTCTATTTTTGGCAAGCTAAATTTTCCAGCAAATGTAATTGGGTAAGGCTTTAAAGAGCGGATTATTCTTAAAGGTTCCACGATATAGGGAAGTCTAATATGAAAGGATTTCTCTGGGGTGGGTCGACCATCTGATTCTTGAATAGAGTCTTTGGAGAGATGTTTTTCACACCGTGATAGAAAAAGGTCAAAGAAGAAAGAGGTGTTGAGAGGTTTCCAACGCCTTGCCACAGAGCTCACATATGAAGGGCACGTGGATGTTTCTTTTAAGAAGATTTTCCCCCATTAGCAGTTTTCCATGAGCCATTATCTAGCAAAAGGAATTGACCTTAGGTGGACTATCATTGGAGAAGAAAATTCTAGAGTTTATCCTTTGGGGGGAGATTCATTTGGGAGAGAAGTTGTGAATATCCTTGCTTAACAGAGTATATGCCATTCCCCCATCCTCTCTAATATTTTAGTGTGGTACGTATAGGGGTGCAGCCTCTTAGTAGAATTTGTAACTGATGTGCTGCGTCTTGGAGATTGCTTGGCAGATTTTGTAAATTCCATCCTATCAAGTCTCCCGTGTCTGCACTCCAGGAGGAGATATCCGAGATATACTTTTTTCCTTTCAAGTCGAGCCAATTGATGAGCGTTCGTAGATGCATATGCTTCCAGAGAGGTTGCTTAACCATGATACTATTGGTCCCTATACGAATCTTTCGACCATTTCCAGGGATCTAGGTGAGATGACTTTGAATGAGAGGGATGGAAGCAGAAAGAATCTTCCCTATTGGAGATCCACTATCCAGGGAGTGTTGTTGATCTACACATCTGAGCCTGTCCCCAACTAGATATTTTTTTAGAAGGATTCACTTCCACCAATCATTTCTCCCCAAAACAAGGTTCTAGATAATTTTTTCTCCCACTGCTAAGTTGGAAAGGTCAGGATCTTTGATGCCCAGACCTTCGTTTTCCTTAGGATGCTTTACAATATCCCAATTTATAATATGGAATTTTTTTGTGTCTGTTTTCCCTCCTTCCCAGAGAAAGCGTCGAAGGAGACTAGAGATTGAAGATTTAACATTCTGAGGAGCAAGAAGAGAGGAGAATTGAAATATGGGGAGAGCAGAGAGAACTGATTTTATTAGCATAGTACGACCCGCCAAATTGAGCCAAAAGGATCCCCAGTGGTGCAACGTATTTTTGAGCTTGTAGATAATTTGGTTCCAAGCTGAATTTGGAAGAGATTTGAAACAAATAGGGATGCCCAGGTATCTGAAGGTTTGCCATTTTTCAATAAGAGGGAAATGAAAGATGTTTGCTATTAGGTGAGCAGTTCTTATGGGAGTGTTCCAAGAATAGACATTGGATTTGGCGTTATTTATGAGAGCTCTCGAGGCTTGGGTGAAATTATCCAGAGGAGTTTTGATTCTCTTAGCCATGACAATGGAGGCGCTTCCAATGAGGAGAGTGTCATCAGCAAATTGAGAGTGATTTATTCTCTTCTCTCCTCGATCTATTTTTATGTCGGGAATGGCTTTGGAGGTTCGATCCTTTTCAAGTTGCCTACCAAGGGTTTCTTCCATGATTATGTAGAGGAGGGGGGAAGTGGACAGCCTTTCCTTAGCACCCTAGAGCTTTTGAAGAAGCTTGTTGGGTGTTCGTTGATCAAAGGAGCTATCCAAGGTGTGGAGACACATGCTGAGACCCAATCTATGAATTCTGAGCTAAAACCAATTTTCTTCAAAACTGCAAAAAAAAAGGTGTGCCCTACCCTATCAAAAGCATTGGCCATATCAATTTTGATAATCATTCCTTGGCCTCCTCGGTCCTTGATGGAGTGTATGGCTTCTTGAACCAATATGATGTTGTCAATCATTTGTCTTTTTTCGACAAAGCCACTTTGATCTGGAGAGATGAGCTTATGCAGGAGAGGCTTGGTTCTATTGGCTATGACTTTAGTAATGAGTTTGTAGGAGACATTGCATAAGGATATGGGTCTAAATATATAGAAGAAGGAAGGGTTGGAATCTTTTGGAATAAGGACCAAAAAGGTGGAATTTGTGCTACCCCCCAACTTTGTAGATTTCTGAACATACTGGATCATCCTCAAGAGATATTTTTTAATTATATGCCAACGTTTTTGATAAAAATGAGTGCTGAAGCCATCTAGTCCTGGAGCTTTGTCTAGGTGGAGTTGGAACAAGGCCTCATGAAGTTCTTTTTCTGTAACTTCTTGATTTATCTTGGCATTATCCTCCTGATTGACAACGTTTGGTATGTTTAGTAGCAGATCTTCTTGTATGTTGAGGTCTGCAATGTCGTCCTTAGTTAGAAGTCGTTCAAAATGAAGTTTGGATTATTCTTGAACTTGGTGGAAGTCATCTGTTTTTGTTCCATCTTCTTTTGAGATCTCCTTCACCTTGTTCTTCTAGAGTCTAGCTTTGGTTTGTCTCTGAAAGAATCTCGTGTTTCTGTCTCCCGAGTTTAGCCAGAGAATCCAATATTTGAGCCTCCAAGTTTCCTCTTCCACATGGAGGATTTTTTGATATTCAATGAAGTCTTCTTGCTCTTTGAGAAGAAGAGAGTAAGTGGTAGGTCCCTCTTGCATTGCCAATCTATTTTCTTCCATTTCCTTGTTTTTCTTGTTTTTTGTTTCCTATTCTTTTTCTTTGGTGCTTTTCACCCAGTGTTTGAGGGCCATTTGATTGTTTTTAATTTCTGTTCCCAAATGTAGTTTGGAGAACCTTGAATCCAACAATTCCAGGCATATGAGACAGTATAAAAAAATCTTAGATCTAAGATCCACAAGGGGGTTGAATTTGAAGGGGATGGGGCCAAGATTATCAGAGGGGGAAAGGGTAAGGGTGACGGGTCTGTGATCAGATCTAGTCCAGGGGAGAATGAGAGAGGAGGGTGAAAATGATTCGTCAAGGAAGGATTTTCTTAAGAGAAACTGATCCAGGAAAGAAGTGATGTACCCCGGCCCTAGACATCTATTTGACCACGTGAAGTGGCCGTTAGAGGGATTTATGTCGATTAAGTGAAAGGAGGATATAAGGTCCTTTAGAT
>JASDQU010881545.1:12294-22891 GCA_032191745.1 Picea mariana | reverse complement strand
CAATAATTAATTATCCCTACAATAATTAATTATCTTCTGTTTACTGCCACTCTACTTCGGCATGCAACTTTTCTCAAGGGTTGACATCAATGACAACTAATATCAATAATTAATTATCCATGTGATAATTAATTAATCTTTTTCAATAATTAATTAATCTTTCAAAAATCTTCCCCTTTGGCATTGATGGCAACACTTAGACACAACAATGGAAACACTCATGCTCATGTTGGCTCACCCTATCTTCATGTGTTGGATCCCCCTGTATTCATTCCTTTTCTCTTCCATGCCTTTGTTCTTCTTTCCCCCTTTAACATCAATGGAAAAGGATGACTTCTCCTTGGGGTTGATCGCCCTATCAATAAGACTATGATCTCTACTGATGTTTCTCTTCATGGTGTTTCCTCGTGTACATCTATGATAAAAAGATTTCAAAAAACATTCAATTATTTAAAAAAGAATTCACTGTGGGGCTGAAACTACTCCAAGTTTCTGTCGAAGATACTCAAAAGTCTCCCTTGGAAGAGGTTTGGTGAAGATATCTGAAATATTCTATTTTGTACCAACATACTCTGCCTTGATCTTATTCTATGTAACTTGTTCCCGTAAAAAGTGAAACTTGATCGGAATGTGTTTCTTCTTGGAATGCATCACTGGAATAGGCTCATCCTATCATCATTACTGCATAACAAAATATCGAAATAGGCTCGTCATTAACCACTTGTATGTCCTGCAAAGTTTTCTTAATCTAAAGAACCTATGTAAAACATGTTTCTGATGCAATATACTCTACTTTTGATGTGGACAATGATATTGAAGACTTCTTCTTACTCAACCAAGATACCAAAAAATCACCCAAGTAGACATTTGCTCCATTTGTACTTCTTCTATCATCAATGCTACCTACCCAATTTGCATCTGTGTAGGTAGTAAGAGATAGACTATTCCATTTTGGATACCACATTCCAAACTCTTATGTACCTTTTCTATATCTGAATATCCTCTTCACTGCCATAACATGTGATTCCTTTGGCATTGCTTGAAACCATGCCACCTATCCAACTTCCTACATTACATCTGGTTTGGAAATTGTCACATAGAGTAAAATTCCAATTATTGATTTGTAGAGTCATTGATATCCATCTTTGGATATATCATATTTTCTTAGTTTGCAACTGGTATGCATGGGAGTACTTATGGGCTTGCATTCTACCATTCCAAATTTCTTCAACATTTATTTGATATACTTGGTCTGGGAGATGAAAAATACATGTATCTAGCTAACATATGTGGAGTCCCAAAAAGAAAGACACATCACCAAGTAATGACATTTTTACTTCATTATGCATGTCTTTAGCAAATTTTTGACTCATCATATTATCATTACTGCCAAAAATAATGTCATCGACATAAACTTCAATTATCAATAAATTATTTTGATTTACCTTTATGTAGATATTGTTGTCTTCATTTCCTTTCTTGAAACCTTGTTGTTGTAGATACATGTTCAATCTTTAATGCCATGATCTAGGGGATTGTTTGAGTCCATATAGTGCCTTCTTCAATATGAAAACATAATCTTCCTTTTTTGATAGTATAAATATGTATGGTTGTTCGATGTTGACTTCTTCTAATTCTCCATTTAGGAAGGCAGATTTTACATCCATTTGATATACTTTGATTATCTTTGAACATGCATAAGCCAAGATCAATCTGACTGCTTCCATTCTGGGAATTGGGGCAAAATCTTCTTCAAATCTATTCCTTCAACTTGAGCATATCCCTTGCATACTAAACTTTCTTTATTCCTAGTTATTTTTCCATCCTCGTTCAACATGTTCCTGAATACCCATTTTGCACCAATCACATTCTTATCTTTAGGCCTTGGAACAAGTTCCCATGTTCCATTCTTTTCTATTTGATCGAGTTCTTCTTCCATGGATTTTATCCAATGTTCATCTATGTTGTCTTCTTCAAAACTATTGGGTTCAACTATGGATAACAGTGCTAGATGCCATTTTTCTGGTGAGAATAATTTTCTCTGAGTTTCAAGTCATATATCTATATTCCCAATGATCTGTTCTGGTGGATGATTTTTTTGTATTCTCCTGCTATGTGTTTTGGGAGATATCTGAATATTTTGCTAGTCATCTTCCTTTTTCTCTGCTCTTGGTTGATCTTCCTCTTCTTTTGATTCTACTTCTTTCAATTCCTCGTCTCCTTCCTTCTCGGTTGAGTCTCTGCTTTCTTCTTTAATATTTTGTATACTTGTTTGGTCAATCTGTACATTGATTCTTTCCACTATTCTATTGAGTCTCAAATTGAAACACTTGTATGCCTTTCTTTTTCTTGAGTACCTAAAAAATATTCCTTTGTCAACTTGAGAGTCAAATTTTCCAATCCTTTGGTCTTAACGTTTGATGTAACACCCACTTCCAAACACTTTAAAATGTTTCACATTTTCCGGTCTTCCTTTCCATAGCTCGTAGGGAGTCTTATCATTGTTATTTCTAAGCATTCCTCTATTCAGGATATGAAATATTGCATGTACTGTCTGTTCCAAAAACATGTCACCCAAATTGGAATATTTCAACATGATTCTAACCATTTCCTGTACTATCCTGTTCTTTTAGTAATACACCATTTCTATTAATGAGTGAAATGCACAAAACTGTAGAAATACAGAGTGAAAGACTCACTAGAATGGTGACAGCTTATCTCTCAGAAGAGATGTGAAAGCTACTCACATTTGCAAGCTGATGATAATTACAATGAGGCTCCAAGGCATTTTTAACATAAATAAATTCCAAAACCCTAACCCCAGAAGATGAAATGACAATAGTTTTGTGTACCTTGTTTTGGGTAGTTTGGTGTATCAACTTCTCGGGGGCATAACTTTGGCATACGATCTCCATTTGGGGCACATGATAGCTCGCTGGAAAGGTATCGTTGAGGAGATTCATTTTGGGTGATCAATAATATCCTTTGGTTATCATTGAGGTTAACGATCTTGAAAAAACTTCATTTAGGACCTCAAAACGGCCTCAGAAGTTTAGGAACCGAAAAACTGCTCAAAATAGTAAGTTGCTAGAAAATTGTTTTGAGCTAGTTGGAATAGGTGGGTGGCCACTAATATCCACATGGATCAATCCTCCCTCCTTATCAAGAAATGGTATCCATTGCATTGATTTTTCATGGGATATGGGAAAGTGTTTGTTGAATCTAAACCTTGATGATATTCTTGCCTTGCTAGAGAAGTTGTGTTGCTTAGCTTATTGAAGGCTGTCATGAATCTGTGGTTGTAAGGGTTGGACCCTTTTAACCATTCTGTCTACATGAGATGAATGTGTGAAAAACTAATCCTTGTGCTTGGATTTAATCTTTTCGACCTGCTTCTGCTGAACAGAAGGTGCTTGGACTGAGGCTGCACTGGTTGCGGTGTTATTTTTTGGTGCTTAAATTTCTACTCGATTTTAACATCATATCGATAAGAAACACCCAGTGATTATATTTTCACAAAATCCATTTCCGTTTCGATGTATATGTGTAGAGCCCCATGGTATTTTAGAACCAAATGTCACTCAGAGTCTTTAATACCCATCTTGGTACATAAGGTATGGAATGTATTGGTGAACTCTGAAACTACTTGGCCCCTCTCTTGACGCAGTGTGGTCCATCTCATGTATTGGTCTTCATTGTTTCCAACAAGGTAATATTGTTCCTTGACTGCATCAACAAAAACATCCTAAGTGGGCTCGACCCCATATATTCCAAACTCCTTTGTGGAACTTTTCTTCTAATAAGTTTTCCACCAGTTTTTGACATGCTTCCTTATTGATAATGTTAGCATTGAGATTCATCCTCAAACTTCTAGAGGATAAGCCCAATACCCATAAAAATATTAAGGATACATGTTTATAAAAGGTGGCAAATGGATGGAAAACTCAATTAAAAATGTCAATCACAGATAACTCCATGCAATATACACTGGCAAACAAGTTCTTGAATAGATTCAAATCATATTTTAAGAGATAAAGTGATATATGGAACAATTGACAAGGAAACTTTAATATGCATATCAATTACATCGAGTAATACTGACACACATATGAAGAAAACTCTATGAAATAAGAACCTCTTACAAGCAAAGAGAAAATACTATAATACACCTGCATACAATATCACAATAGATACTCTATTTCAATAAAGAAAAAACCAGCCAGATGAATCATTCACACAGATTGTTATCAAAGTAAGACAAACAAAGATCATAAATAAAAGAAAGATTGATTTCCACTATTCAAAGTATCTTGGATCTGGTCCATACATTAGGAGAAAAACTTTGTTACAAAGACAATATCAAAATCATAGTTTTTCTGTCACACCATTCCCCCCTCCTCCTGAATCTTTTAGTGGCCTTATACATATAGAGTTTCATTACATCTTAGAGGTCGACTAGGGTCGACACTCTTCTAAAATAGAAAATCATTAACCCTAATCAATGAAATGGTAACATACATAATCTTCATTAACTTCCATATCCTTGAATATAGGGGTGAATTTAACATCTCAAATGAAATCCTGATAGGTCTCATAGCAAGAGGGTTCTAAAAGAAAAAAATATCGCGTTCGGTATTTCCAGAGAAGACCTATGGATATGATAACCAATGGCCTCATTGCGCTCCTAGTTCTATATTAAGTGTCAGATGAAGGTCCATATTCACCTGATATGTAAATTTGAATTGTCAGACGAAGGAATGGATTACACCTAATATGTAAATCTGAGCTATCGGATGAAGGACTAGATTACACCTACGAACTAGCAATTGTCCCTCGGCATTCATTTCTATTTTGGAGTTTGTAAAATCAATCCATGTGGTGATGATAACTACTGTTTTTGATACCTGGCATTGAAACTTGGTGGTCACCCCGATGTTTTGAAGTGCTCTTTCTTGCAGTGTATATTGTGGCTTTCTATAACAATAATGCACGACAATTTCAATATGACTTTTATCCATGGAATGGTAGTTATAATATAGGGTGGATATGATAATTTTAATGGAATCAACGTAGATTGGAGGTGAAAGTGGAATGTTGAGGTGGATGGGTAGCTGAGGTGAGAGAATGAGTGGAATTTTATTTTTATCATATATTTTATTTTTTAATTATTATTTTATTAATTTTATTTCAAATATAAAATCAAAACTAACAAAATGATTTTATATAAAAATTAAATTCCAATAAATGAAAATTTGGCATGGAAATGGGAGTTTCAAACAAGTGGCAAGAGTAGCACAATAAAATAGGCAAGTATATGGAGCCAAATAGAACAACTGTGATGCTACTTTGGTGAATTTAGTTATCAGGGTTTGGAACTTCATCTAGTGCCTTTAAGGCCACAATTTGATCATGAAAATATAGTGCTAACATTGGCTCCAAAGGGGATGGAGTTCTCCCTGTGAGACTCCAAGAACTCAACAGACTTGTGTCTTATCCATTTGGTTATGGAGTCATTCACCACCTTCCAAACTTCTATAATTTATTCAAATTCTGAAAACACATTGTTGAAAACAAAGCTCACATTGCAATCCAAATGCAAACTGAAAACCAAATGCTTGCATGGAAAGATTATTTATATACATTCCTACTTCTAGCTAATTTTGTTGTCTGCTCAAGTGATATGGAAAATACAATACAACCATTCAAGTAACTGGATCACAAACTGAAATCTAATTCCATCTTTAACCATATATAAAGCTACAAAGACTAGAGAATGGAAAACATAATGACCTATCTTCCCATTCTTACATATATGGAAATATTCCCTTATGAAGTCATAAATATAATAATGATTATCCCAATAAAACTCCATATAACTTGCTACGGGGTCATCAAAATCATAAGGGAATACCTCTTTTTTTTAATTTTCGAAAGAAGTGAGTTGCAAGATGATGTCATTGTTGATCAAATCTTGTTTGATATCTTCTACAGATCCAGGTTCAAACATGGTGAATGTAGTCTTGTTGATCCCTAGAGATGGATGCTCAATCATTGGTGGTGAAGATAGGATCAGCTACTCTTGCAGTTCTTCAATATTCCCTTCATACTATTGTTTACCGGAATCTGAAATGGAAGATACGGGAAGAATAGGATTTGCCACAAATTTTGTCTTCTTTGCTTCAACATCTTCCGAAGAATGTAATTTAAAATTGTCATATGCTAGGTCATTACATTTAGAAACTTTATAGAAAATGAAAGCAACATGTTCTTAGTCTTCAACATCACTATCTCCATAATCATAGAACAAAGAAGGAGTTTTAAAAACTCTGTCATGAAAAAACCTCTTTATTTTGAAAAATATCTCCAATCACTTCATGATCAATTTCATTTTGCATGGCACTATCACATGTTTCAAGCTCCTCTTGAATAGAAGGATTTTAAGTATTTTCTTCAAGAATTAAATCTTCTTTAATTTATCGTTCAACAAGATCTTCACAGAGCTCTTCACATGAGGAATACTCTATTGTCTGATGAACATAAGACTTAAANATAATCTTCCTCCTTTCCACTACAAATAGGAAGAAAATCTGTGCATTCTAAGAAATAAGGCACAGGATTAGGAAAGCCGGGAACAATTGAAAAATTAAGAGGTGTGAACCTCCTAGCCAAGATAGCTTACATTGCTATTGTTGTCCTATATCAGTGAAGTTGCCAATAGGTTATTTCTTCATGGAGTGGATTCGTTGAGTAGAAAATTGTAGTCAAGCTAGTGTCCTGCTACTATCTACCATCAAGAGTTGGATCTATTCTATGCCATTCTCCCAAGGAATATTTTCTTCATGTCTTCGCTCCCTAGAAATGACGCCAAAAATGTTATCACTAAGAGTCACCCTTAGACTGCTAGAGGATAACCCCAATACCCATCAAAATATAAAGGATAAATGTTTATAAAAGGTGGAAAATGGATGGAAAACTCAATTGAATATGTCAATCACAGATAACTCTATGCAATATACACCAACAAACAAGGCCTTGAATAGCTTCATATCAGGTTTTAAGAGATAAATTGATAGATGGAAGAATTGACAAGGAAAGTGTAATATGCATATCATTTACATCAGATAATACTGACACACATATGAACAAAACTCTATGAAATAAGAACCTCTTACAATAAAAGAGAAAATACTCTGATACACTTGCATACAATATCACAATAGATCCTCTTTTGTAATAAATAAACAACCATCCAGATGAATCATTCACACAGACTGTTATCAAAGTAAGACAACAAAAGATGGTAAAGAAAAGAAATATTGATTTCCACTCTTCAAAGTATCTTAGATCTGGTCCATACATTAGGAGAAAAACTCTGTTACAAAGACAATATCAAAATCATAGTTTTTTTGTCACACCATTCCCCCCTCCTCCTGGATATTTTAGTGGCCTCATACATATAGAGTTTCATTACATATGAGAGCTTAACTAGGGTCGACACTCTTCTAAAACATAAAATCGTTAACCCTCATCAATGATATAGCATCATACATCATCTTTATTAACCTCCGTAACCTCGAATATAGGGGCAAATTCAACTGCTCAAACAAAATCTTGATAGGACTCATAGCAAGAGGGTTCTAATAGACAAAAAAACCACATTCAGTATTTTCCAGAGAAGGCCCACGGATATGCTAACCAACAGCCTCACTGTGCTCTGAGTTTCGTATTAAGTGTTGGATGAAGTTCTAGATTCGCCTGATATGTAAATTCGAGCTACCAGAAGAAGGACCAGATTACACCTGATATGTAAATCCGAGCTACTGGATGAAGGACCGGATTACAACTACGAACTGGAACTTGGCCCTCCACATTCATTTCTATTTTGGAGTTTGTAAAATCACTCCATGTGGCAATGATAACTATTGTTTTTGATACCTGGCATTGAAACTTGGTGGTCACCACAGTGTTGTTGAGTGCTCTTTTTGTAGTGTATATTGTGGCTTTCTATAACAATAACACACTACAATTTCAATTTGACTTTTATCCATGGAATGGTAGTTATAATATAAGGTGGATATGATACTTTTAATGGAATCAACGTAGAATGGATTTGAAAATGGAATGTTGAGGTGGATGGGTAGGTGAGGTGAGAGAATGAGTGGGGTAGATAGATGAGTGGAATATTATTTTTATCATATATTTGATTTTTAATTATTATTTTATCAATTTTATTTAAAATATAAAATCAAAACTAACATAATGATTTTATATAAAAAATAAAATTCCACTAAATGAAAATTTGGCATGGAAATGGGCATTTCAAAGAAGTGACAAGAGGAGCACAATAGAATAGGCAAGCATATGGAGCCAAATAGAACAATTGTGGTGCTACTTTGGTGAATTTTGTTACTGAGCTGTGGAACTTCCTATAGCGCCTTTAAGGCCACACTTTGATCATGAAAATATAAGTGCTAACAGATAGGCCTTATTAATATTGACATTTATTACATGGAAATATATTATTCTACCTATGTGAGGGGTTAGGGAGGTTAGGTCCCTAACACACACGATAGCTCATTGGAANTTGGGGGCTAAATCAGAGCCTTTGGCTATCATTGAGGTGATAGATCCAAAAAAAACTTCAATTAGGCTCTCAAAATGGCCCCAAAAGTTTAGGAACTGAAAAAGTGCTAAAAATAGTAAGTTGCCAGAAAATTGTTTTGAGGAAGTTGGAATAGGTGGGTCTCCACCAATATCCACCTGGATCAATCCTCCCTCCTTATGAAGCAATGGTCTCCATTGAGTTGAGTTTTAGAGGGAGAGGGGAAAGAACTTGTTGAATTTGAACCTTGATGATCTGCTTGCCTTGTTGGAGACGTTGCGCTGCCTAGCTTATTGAAGACTGTAATGAACCTGTGGTTGGAAGGGTTGGACCTTTTCAACCAATTTGGCCACATGAGAAGATTGTGTGTATAAGGAATCCTTGTGGTTGGATTCGATATTGTCAACCTGCTTCTACTAAACAAAAGGTTCTTGGAATGAGGCTACAGTGGTTGCGGTGTTCTTTTGTTTAGCTTTTGAACAGATTGTGAAGAAGTTGAATTTTGTATTATGAGATATTACCTTGTGGCACTATTTAGGTGGGACAGTAGTTGGAAATACCTCTTGTATCCTATAGAGATAACCCCCTAGAGTAACAATGACACTACGGGATTGAGACTCATAAATAGCATGGAACTTCCACATATATGGCTGGCCCAAAATAACATCACAAACATCCAGTGGGGAAACACCACATAATACATCATCCTTCAAGGGCTATATGTCGTATGAAAATAGACACTATTGGATGACATGGAGATCTCGTCCCTCAAGAAGCCACCCAATGTTGTATGGTTGCGGCTGTGGTGTTGTTGACAATCCCAATTGTTTGACGACCTCTACTGAGATGAGGTTCTTCTAGCTTCCCCTATCAACAATGAAATGAAACGGGGTCCCCTTCACCCACATCTATGAATGAAAGAGGTGCTCCCACTATTCAAGATCTATTGGTTCTTCAAGTTGAATTATTGCGACTGTGACAGTAGAAATGGGGTCTTTGTCGATGATCTATCTTCTACCAATATTTTCTGAAACAGATTATGAATTAGGGTTCGTCTCCTTGTCTTTGACCTCGACCACCAATGAGTTTTTTGAGCGGCATTCATTAGTGTTGTGCTAGGGGATTTTGTGGAAATCACATCATTTTTAGTGTCCTTCTTCCTCTTGCCATTACTGTTCTTTTCTTGTGGCTTGGACTGGTTTTCTGAAGACTGGTTGTTAGGTCCATCTTTACCATACTTTGGTTGTGGTGGATTTGCAGACCTAGAATCCCTCTTTTTATAGTGCTTAAATTTATGCTCGATTTTTACAACATATCGATAAGTAGTACCCAATGATGAGATGTATAGAAAATCCATTTCAGTTTGGATGTATCTGTGTAGAGCCCCACGATATTTCAGAACCAAATGTCCCTCATAATCTTTGATACCTAGATTGGTGCACAAGGTATGGAAGGTATTAGTGAACTCTGGCATTGCTTGGCCCCTCTCTTGATGCATGTTGGCCCTTAGTTATGGATTAAGGAAGAAAGAGAAGAAAAAGCAAGGGAAAAGATGAAGTACGAACTACGTAGAAGACACACTGACTGAGATTGGGTCGAAGTGGTCAAAGAAGAAGAAAATAAAGAGTGAAGTAAGGGGAAAGATATCCATTGAACGAGGAGATCGAGGATGACAGATCATCAAGGAATATGGATCGTGGAAAACTCATCAAGCGAAAGAATATTTCAATGCGTGTTGTGGAGCACCTCGGAGAAAATAAGGAAAGACAGGTTGGCGAAGCCCATGAAGTATGGGTCAAGATGATCTAGGGTTTTAGACACGTAGGGTTTTGGTATCTAGGGTTTTAGACACCTAGAAGTTTGTCATTGTAATATATAAATAAGAACCTAGATGAGAGAAGAGGGGTTTGTCGTTATTGTGGATAATCATTGTTGTTGATATTATTGTGTATTGTGTGAGAGAGAAGTGCTATGTGTGAGATTATTCTGTATTGT
>JASDQU010881543.1:18413-37684 GCA_032191745.1 Picea mariana | reverse complement strand
CTTCTGGATCTACGGAATGTTAAATTCTTCACTCCTTCCTCAAATTGGATGGTCCATAATATTTTCCACCATGATCCAACACTCGATGGTGTTCTTCCTCCTGAGATTTTACTCGCTTCAGAATTAGAAAATTTTCTAAGTTTTTGAAGACTCGGTCTTCACCTCTTCCAGGGAATAAGTTCCTAGATCTCAATAACACTTCCGAAGTGTTATTCCTCCTGAGCTTTGTCTAGTTCAGAATTTGATCTCCCGCACACTCCTTGCGTCTGAGGGATTTCAATAACTCAGATCCACAGTGTTCCTCTCTGGCTCGATGCACACCTTGCAGAGCTTCCAATGAAGAGAAACAATTGAAACTGGGAAAATTCACAGTTCCATCCACTTGTTGATGAAATCAAAAAATAACAGGAAAATGCACACAGTCCAAACACCACACATTTGGATCAATTTTCCATTCTGTTATATTCACAAGTGCCCAATGGCTACAGACTACGTTCAAAATTACAGTAACTCAAAACATTTAGATCTCCTGCTAACTCACAGTTCTCTCTTACAACTAATTTTTCTTTGTATTCCAGCTCCCTCTAACTGGGTGTACAAACTTCTACATAACTCAAAAATCTTTCTAGGGTTTTCCCCTGGCTACTTTCCTACTCTAAAATTCATCTTACACTATCTTAGTTCAGTCACATTCCAGAGCCGAAGTGGAAACTCCTGCTCTGTTTACAATTTTCAAAACGTGCCTCAAAGGGTAAAATTCGACACAGGTTCAAGCGTGCCTCCAAAAGGTGAATTCCGGCGCTAAGTGGAGTAAGATTCTGAAATCGATTGTAACTATAGACATTGAAGTTCTAGAAGAACTCTCACGTGTTGAGTGGTCCCGCCTCTGCGCGCTTGCCAATGATGCTCCTACATCATACTCCCCTTCACAAAAATTCATGGACTCCTATCCATGAGCTCCTCTACTGACTTTCCCTGCTTCTGGATTGCAGATTTGTTTTCCAAAATGGCATCTTTTATTGGGTGTCCTTTCCATTTGACCAGATATTCAAAATAAGTCTTCCTCCTGGTCTTCTTGCCAATCCTCTGATCAACAATTTTCTCCATCTGTGACCTTTTTGCCACATGCATCTGTTTTTCCCACTGAATCTTTCCTTGATCTTCTGACCCTTCTGTGTCATCTTTCCTGTAAGGGTACATGTCTGAGACATTGAATATGGGTGAAATTCCCACACCATCTGGCAACTCGATCTCATAGGCGTTTGCATCAAACTTCCTCAAGATCTTACATGGTCCTATATTCTTCATCTTCAATTTGTTATATGTTCCCCGAGGGAACCTTTCCTTCCTGAGGTGTGCTAAAACCTGATCTCCCACTTCAAATTGAAGTTCCCTATGCCGATGATAAGCTCTGTGCTTGTATTTCCGATTTTAACTCTCCAACTGTCCTTTGATCTGGTTATGGAGCCTCTCCATCTCCGCAGCAAAATCCTCTACTCCAACGCTCCTTATCTCATTCTGTTCCAATTCTCTCAACTCAAACACTCCCCTGGGTTGCATTCCATAGAGTATTTGAAATGGGCTTCTTCTAGTGCTCCTATTTGGTGAGTCATTGTATGCAAATTCTGCTTGTGGCAGAATTTGACCCCACTGGTTATGATGTTCAACAACTAGACTCCTTAATAAATTTCCCAAACTTATATTTACTACCTCAGTGTGCCCATCTGTTTGAGGGTGATAAGCTGAGCTGAAGGGAAAATTCATCCCCATATTCTTCCATAACATCCTCCAAAAGTGACCAACAAATTTTGTGTCTCTGTCTGAGACAATGCTCCTGGGTAGACCGTGAAGTCTCACAACTTCTCTAAAAAACAGATTTGCAACATGTGTTGCATCACTGGTCTTCTAGCATGGGATGAAATGTTCCATTTTTGAAAACCTATCCACCACTACAAATATGGAATCGAATCCCCTTTGTGTTCTTGGCAATCCCAACACAAAATCCACGCTTATTGCATCCTAAGGCCTCTTTGGTATTGGCAATGGTTGATACAATCTAGTGTTCTGTCTTTTCCCCTTCGCATGTTGGCAGATCCTACATCTGTTCACAAAATTTATCACCTCTGTTCTCATACCTGGCCAATAGTATGAACTTCTCAACTGTGCAAACATTTTATCATGGCTGAAATGTCTAGCCAATCCTCCACTATGCTTCTCCTTCAGAAGATTGTCCCTCATTGAGCATCTTGGTATGCACAATTGATTTCCTCTGAACAACAATCATTCCTGAACCATATACTTTGTCCATTGACTTCTATCTCTCAGTACATGGCTTGTACATGCTTCGTAGGCCTCCTTGAAATTTGTATCATCATGATACATATCCTTAAGGTGTTCAAACCCCAAGGTCTTCACCTGGAATTCCTACAAAATTAAACATCTCTTGCTTAATGCATCAAAAACTTTGTTAGCATTTATAGCAATATGTTTTATGAAAAAAGTAAAATTTTGCATATATTCAACCCATTTTGCATGCCTCTGGTTCATTTTTTCTTGTCGGGTTATGAATTGTAAAGCTTGGTTATCACTGTACAAGACAAAATCTTGCGGGACAAGATAATGCCTCCATTTCTCCATAGCTTGAATTATGGCATAAAACTCTGTGTCATATGTGGAGTATTTCCTCTTAGTCTCATTCAGCTTCTCGCTGAAATATGCAACAGGTCGATTGTCCCGACTCAGAACTGCTCCTATTGCAACTCCACTTGCATCACATCTTACCTGAAATGCCTTTTCGAAATTCAGCAAGACCAGAATTGGTTGTTCTGTTATCTTCTCCTTCAGTATATTGAAGCTCTTTTCAGCCTCCTCTGTCCATTTAAAATATTTGTGCCGCTTCTTCACTGTATCCATCATTGGTGCACAAATCCCACTGAAGTCTCTAATGAACTTTCTATAAAAACTTGCTAAACCATGAAATCTCCTTACCTCGAACATGCTCCTTGGTGACGACCATTCTCTGATCGCTTTCACCTTCTCTGGATCCATCTTCAGTTCATTCGAAGAGATCACGAAACCCAAATAAATGAGTTCTGTCTTCATAAAAGAGGATTTCTTCAAATTGATCAACAACTTCTCCTGCTGTAGCCTCCTCATTAGTAGAGTTAGGTGTCTCAAATGCTTCTCTTTAGTCTTGCTAAAGATCAATATATCATTCAGATATACAACCACAAACTTGCCAATGAAATCTTTCAGAATTTCATTCATCAACCTCATAAAATTACTCGGGGAATTCGTTAGGCCAAATGGCATAACTAGCCACTCATACAGACCTTCATTAGTATTAAAGGCTGTTTTCCATTCATCACCTTCTCTCATCGTGATCTGGTGATATCCACTTTTCAGATCTATTTTAGAAAAGAAATTTTCTCCACTTAAGAAATCCATTAAGTCATCCATTCTTGGTAAAGGAAATCTTTACCTGATGGTGTCTTGTTGATGGATCTCGAGTCTGTGCACATTCTCCATCCTCCATATTTATTTGGGCTTAACATAGTTGGTACTGCACATGGGCTCAAACTTTCTCTGACTAAACCCTTATCTAGCAACTCTTGGACTTGGTTCTTCACCTCCTCATTTTCTCGAGGTGTTAATCTGTACCCTGCCTTGTTTGGCAGGCTTGCTCTTGGTATCAAGTCGATATGATGACTGATACTCCTGATGGGTGGCAATGAGTTTGGCAGCTCATCCACCACTATATTAGCAAAATTATCCAGCAGCTCCTGAACTTCTTCAGGTAGATCATTTACTAATGTACTTGTAAGGATGACTCTGGGCTTCCTCACCACAGTGAACTACATCTCCTGTTCTTCCTTGACTTCTTTTAGGAGTTCCTTCCCGCTCATGAGAAGTATGCTTGTGCTGGCTTCCTCCTTCTCTCTCTTCTCCTCCATTGGTAGTAACATATGTGTCCTACCATTCTTCTCCAATGTATATGTATTATTCCTTCCATCATGAATGAAATTTCTGTCAAACTGCCATGGTCTTCCCAACAAAATGTGGCATACATCCATGGGAATTACATCACATAGGATTTCATCTTTATATCCTCCTATTTTAATTTCAACCAGGCATTGTTTAGTGATCATTACCTGGTGTCCTTTTTGCAGCCATGAGACTTTGTATGGCCTTGGATGTGCATTTGTCTTCAGCTCCAATTTCTCCACCATCTCTATGGATACTAGGTTTTCAGTACTCCCACTGTCAATTATCACCTTGGATACTTTGTCCTTAGTCTTGTAAGCTGTCCTGAAGAGACTGTTTCTTTGCACTGGCTTTTCAATTTCTGCCTCTGGTTTTAAGAGAAATTTTCTCAACATCAGGGATGCTCCATCCTTTGCTCCTTCTACTTTAACATCTCTTTGTTGTGCTTCTGAAATGTGAGCTTCTCCTCCTTCCTTAATCTTCTCAGGACATTCCCAAGACATGTGCCCTATCTTTCCACAGTTATAGCACCTTACTCCTCCTCTACCTCTTCCTCTAGAAGAGTTTCTTCCACCATTCTGTCTTCCTCATGAAATTCCTCCTTGTTCTCGCCTTGTCCTTAGACTGATGTTCTCTGTCATGGTTAAATCCATTACTTTTGCTTGGGATCAAGCCTTTGCCTCTTCCTCGCTGGTTCTGTTTTTTGGCCAGCTTCTCCTCTGCCTTCAACGCAAACTAATAAGCATCTTCCACGGTCCTCACTGACATCATGCTAAGTTCGTCCTAGATTTCATATCTCAAGCCATTTATATATCTAGCGAATCTTTCTTTGTCTCTCTCCCTTTGTCCAGTTTTGATGTTCAGTCGGTAGAACTCCTAGGTGTACTCCTTGACTGTCATCCCTTTCTGTCTTAGGTTCTGCAGCTTCCTGAATAGATTGAGCTGGTAGTCTTTGGGTATGAACTTAGCCTTTAGTTTGGCTACCATCTTGCCCCAACTCTTTATCCTCTGTTTTCCTTTACTTCTCCTCTCATCCTGTAGTTCGTCCCACCACAGTGCTGCATGCCCTTTTAGCCTGGAAACTACCTGCTTCACCTTCTTCTCCTCATCGACATCTTCATAGTCGAAGTGTTTTTCCATGGACCTTATCCAGTCCAACATTTCTTCAGCATCTAGATTTCCCTCATACATGGGGACCTCTATCTTAGCTCTGCCTCCCAATCTGGCAACTGATCTCAACAAACGTTCCTTTGCAACATCCTCTCCTATAGCTTCTTCAACCTCAACCTCTTCACTTTCTGTATCACTGAAATCCCCAACGTTAGGTGCTCTTCTCTGTGCTGCTTCCATTGTTTCCAATCAAGCATGAAGCTTTCGCATCTCCCTCTCTACAACATGGTTGGCTAAAGGTGGCTCTCGTCTTCTTGGTGACATTATGTTGACTATCTGTCACACACAGAGTACAACTCCAAGTTCTTTGTCTCCTTCTTTTCCTCCTTTGCCTGAAGTCTACAGATGAAAAACTAAGGCTCTGATACCACCTAATGCAGACCCCCTATCCCTCCTGAGGGCTGTGCGATCTCCCAGTCAGGGTATTCTGGTTTTGGAGCCGAAATGGCTCTTCTGGTCCCAAACTGGAACCCTTCGAACGAACACACAGGTCCCTTCACCAATGCTCAGTTGGCTTTTCCAAGCGCCAAGCATGATCTCCCATAGCACATGACCAAGGGCCGTGACCTTGTGCCAAATCGAAAAGGACGCTTATCGGAGATCGAGACTTCATGAGTCAAGCATCCCGTTCCTTTGTCCTCCGAACCTCTGGTAGCCAAAATGATGAAATGTCCTGACACTTGTTCCTTTGGGATTTTTCATTTCACAAAATTAGGACACAAGGAGTATCCTTGTTCCTTGGAGTCTCCGGTCGCCGAAAAGCCAAAATGTTCTGGCGCTTGTTCCTTCAGGATTTCGTGTTTCGCGAAATCAAGACACAAGGGGTATCCTTGTTCCTTGGAGTCTCCGGTTGCCGAAAAGCCGAAATGTTCCAGCGCCTTATCCTCTGGGTTTTTGTGAATCACGACTTCGGGTTTTGTGATTTCAGGAAATCTGATTGCAAGGGATATCTCTGCCCCTTGGAACCCCCGGTGGCTGAAACACAGAAATGCCAAAAGGGATGATCGAAACTTTTACCGAAAAGGAATTTCAGATTTTGTGACTTTGCAGATCCTAATGCAAGTTCCTTGACTCTTCAACTCCCGAAACCCGAAATGCTGAAATACTGGGGACCGAGACTTCACAAGTCAGGTGTTCCATCCCTTCACTCTTCGAGCCCCCAGTTGTCGAAACACCGAAATGCTGAAATATCCCGGCATTTGATCAATGACTCACAATGATCCCTGGGATCGACAGTTCTAGTCAAATCGTGACTTTGCGGTTCAGGATTCTGAAAGACAAGAGTCTCTGTCTTTCCAACTCGTAGTACCCAAAATCCCAAAATGGACCAACGGTCCAGATCTACTTGTGATCAATGGTCACTACTCCTCCTGAGCTTGGGGCGTCATGAATCCCTCATTGCTAACCTCCTCATAGCTCCACCTGATCCAATGGTCTGCGGGGTTTCAACATTTCTCCTTGAGGACTCTCCACTGTCCATCCAGGTCTCCGGGATCTCCCCTGCTGGATCTACGCAACGTTAAAGTCTGGGCTCCTTCCTCAAATCAGACGGTCCGTGGGATTTTCCACCACGATCCAACACTCGATAACGTTCTTCCTCCTAAGCTTTTACTCGCTTAAGACTTAGAAAATTTTCTAAGTTTTCGAAGACTCGGTCTTCACCTCTTCCAGGGAATAAGTTCCTGGATCTCGATAACACTTCCGAAGTGTTATTCCTCCTGAGCTTTTTCTGGTTCAGACTTTGATCTCCCGCACACTCCTTGCATCTAAGGGATTTCGATAACTCAGATCCACGGTGTTCCTCTCTTGCTCGATGAACACCTTGCAGAGCTTCCAATGAAGAGAAACAATTGAAACTGGGAAAATTCACAGTTCCATCCACTTGTTCATGAAAACATAAAATAACAGGAAAATGCACACAGTCCAAACACCACACATTTGGATCAATTTTCCATTCTGTTATATTCACAAGTGCCCAACGGCTATAGATTACATTCAAAATTACAGTAACTCAAAACATTTGGATCTCCTACTAACTCACAGTTCTCTCTTACAACTAATTTTTCTCTGTATTCCAGCTCCCTCTAACTAGGTGTACAAACGTCTACATAACTCAAAAATGTTTCTAGGGTTTTCCCCTAGCTACTTGCCTACTCTAAAATTCATCCTACACTATCTTAGTTCAGTCTCATTCCAGAGCCGAAGTGGAAACTCCTGCTCTGTTTACAATTTTCAAAACGTGCCTCAAAGGGTAAAATTCGACACCGGTCCAAGCGTGCCTCCAAAAGGTGAATTCCGGCGCTAAGTGGAGGCGTATTCTGAAATTGGTTGTAACTGCCCACGTTGAAGTTCTGGAAGAACTCTCACGTGTTGAGTGGTCCTGCCTTTGCGTGCTTGCCAACGATGCTTCTGCATCACCATGCATAAGGAATAAGTGAAGAGACGAAATGAATTTGGGGTTTCCCACTTTCTCAAGATGAGTGGTATGGAAGAAATAAGCCACCATCCTTACAACTACCAAAAGGATTGGGTTGCCAAGACCAGCCAAAAGGAAATAAGACTAAACACTAAATAAAACACAAGGAAAACACCATGCACAATGAGAAGAGGAAGACGAAGGTGAAAAAAAAGGTGGAGTAAATGAAACTACAAGGGGGCTCTTGGTAAAAATACAACAAAAATATTAAATAAGGAGAGGTCTTGGTCACCACTTAACTTTTTTGAGATGACTTGCAAGTCAAAATTGACAATATTTCCCACACATAAGGAAGAAGTGAGGGTACCAAATGAATTTGAGGTTTCCCACTTCCTTGAGTTGAGTGGCACAAAATAAATGAGCCACCATCCTTACATCTCCAAAATGATGGGGTTACCTAGGTGTTGGACAAGCAATTTTGGATGCAATATTAGGAGAAAAACCTAAGTACGAGGAAAGTGTGAAGAGGAAGGAAAGTATCATGCAACTAAGACACATTCCACATGAAAGTGCACAGAAGGAAGAAATCACAAAGGAGGAAGACAACACATAGATAAAAGAATAAAGAAAGAGAGCGAGAGAATAAAGACCGAAAGTAAACAACACATTACAAAAATAGAAGAACAACATAAAAGCTACATGATGAGTGAAAATATGAAGAAAGAAAATGACTAGTTAACTGAGTTGGCCATTCCATGCATTGTAATAGGATATTTTTGGGATAAATAGTCCAGGGTTTAAGCTCTAGATTTTGGGTATAAATAAGTAACAGTTTGGGAGCTTTAGGATAGTCTGGAGGTGTGTGAGAGGATGAGAGGAGTAGAGAAATACTATGCAAGATTTGTGAATGTAATATTCAGTTGGTAAGATGAAAGATGAATAAAGAGAGAGTTTAGAGATGATATTGTGTCTTGTGTTATCTACTTACCTATACATTCTTATGAATTATGTTGTTCTGCTTCGTAGACTAGAATTATTTTATGGATTCCATATGGTGAAATATTCATAACTGTGACTATGAATAATCTATATAATAATTTGGAATATATTAAGCAAAGGAATCTGAATAATAGAAAGTACTACTAACAAGGAATAATGAATTAGTCGTATGTCTCCCTTTCCCTTAGTATTGCAGAAACATGGTTCTTGCAGTCCCAATAGATACCTCAGGTGAGACTTCATCTGTGCAAGCAGGTGATGCCAAAAGGGCCGATGTCTGGTGGGTTTTTTTGTCATAGGTAAACCGAAACTTGGGTCTTATAACCCATGCACAAAAGAGGAAAGCCAACAAATGGTTCTGTTGCCGAGACAAGAATTTTTGGATGCAATATTAGGAGAAAAACCTAGGTATAAGGTAAGTGTGTAGAGGAAGGAAAGTAGCGCGCAACTAAGACACATTCCATAGGAAAGTGCACAGAAGGAAGAAAGCACATAGAAGGAAGACAACACACATAAAAAATAATAAAGTAAGAGAGAGAGAGAATAAAGCACGAAAGAAAACAACTAGTTAACTGAGTTGACCATGCCATGCATTGTAATGGACTATTTTTGGGATAAATATTCTAGGGTTTAAGCCCTAGATTTTGGGTATAAATATGTAATAAGTTGGGAGCTTTAGCATAGTTTGGAGGTGTGTGAGAGGCCAACAGAAGTAGATAAATACTATGCAAGAGTCATGAATGTAATAGTCAGTTGTTAAGAAAAAAATGAATAAAGAGAGAGTTTAGAAATGATTTTGTGTCTCGTGTTATCTACTTACTTATGAGTGCTTATGAATTATGTTGTTGTGCTTCGTAGAATAGAATTAGTTTATGGATTACATATGGTGCAATATTCATAACTGTGATTGTGAAGAATCTATGTAGTAATCGAGAATATGTTAAGCAGAGGAATCTGGATCATTGAAAGTACTACTAACAACAAAGAATGAATCAAATGTCTGTCTCCCTTTCCTTTACTACTGCAAAAACCTGGTTCTTGAAGTCCCAATAGATACCTCAGGTGAGACTTCATCTACGCAAGCAGGTGATTCCTAAAGGGCCAATGTCTGGTGGGTTTGTTAGTCATAGGTAAACCGAATATTGGGTCTTATAACCCATGCATAGAAGAGGAAAGCCAACAAATGGTTCTGTTGCCGGGACCGAGAAATTGCAATTAAGGGAGTGTTTTGGAGGCCGACTAAGAAGGAGATAACAAAATGGTTAGAATGAAAAGAAGGATAATTTGCACGACAAGAGAACAAGAAAAATCAACTGAGCAACAAGAAATGGATGAAAAGGTATGTGTTCACGGATATTCATGAAATTTTCTTTAGTGAATTTCCAAAAATTTTAACCGAGTGGCTAGAGAGTTTAGTAGAAAAAACATGAAGATTTAGTGCTGCAACATCGAAGAATCAGACTCCTGAATTGGTCATACAACTGAATTCAGTAAGTAACCCAACTAATCAAGCAATTGATTTTTGGTTGGATAGTGTACTAGGGGGTTATGTTACAAAATTTGTAATAGATGCATTCAATCATACAATGTTGCAGAAATAAATTTTTTCAAAGGTTTGTGTAAAAGGTTCTTTAAATTGTTGAATACGTGGTTAAAAACGTGATGATGATGAAGTATGATGACTAAAAGGGCTTTGTGAACATAGGGGGAGATGGAGGATGACAGGAGGAGCATTTGAGAGGAGGAAGAAGGAAATGAAAAAGTAAGTAAGGGACTGAGGATGCAAGAAGGAAGTACACTAGATGAAGAGTACGATTTTGGAGAGTTGCACAGAGGAAGGAAGTACAAAAGGAAAAACACTGGGGTTGGGAGAGAAGAGCCGCACAATGAGCTATAGGAACAAGAACCTTGTGCACAAGTACAAATCATGGGGATACCATATATAGGAGGAGGAGAAGAGGAGTGTCTGTCCAATCCAGTAAGAGAAGAGCCGATAAGTCCTACTCAAACATTATCCTGTGTTGAATCCATGACCCCGTGTGCATCAACACAATAGAGATAACATTTGAAGACTTGTCAAAATCCATCATAGTTAGTCAAGGAGGACATAATAGTAGTAGTCATAATAGTGGGAGTAGTGCACAGAGTCAAAATCAGAATCAACATCCACTAACATCACCAAGATGAGGGACTACACAACCCAACATGGTAGGAGTAGATAATACTCTTAGACTTCCTGAATTCAAGGGAGTGTGGTCAGAGGATATGGAACAAAACTTGTTTGTCTATGAAACCATTTAGGCCTCCAAGAACATACAGGACAAGGCTGTGAAGATTGCATAGTTGGAAAAAACATTTAGAGGCTGTGCGCTAGTATGGTATATGAAGTTACAAAGTATTATGCCTACAAGACATGCTAGGACTTTGGCAGAGATAAAGAAAGTGCTACTCAAGGAGTTCAAAAATATGAAATCATAGTCGCAGTACATCAACGAACTAAAAGAGATCAAACAGGTATAGACAAAGTCAATATGGGATCACTATCAACACTTTAAGGATGTGATGGGGAGATTGAATTTCCAGATTCCAGATCAACAACATAAAGAGTGGTTCATTGCAGGACTTCTACCACACATTTGTAGGCCCCTAATTCAATAGAAGGTTACATCGCAGCCAGAGGATCTGGAAATTGCAATGAAACTAGAGGCATCGCCGGAAGGAGATACTGGAGGAATGACATAAGTTTAGATGCAATTGGCTGCATTGAAAATTTAGTTGGCTGAACTTACCAAAGGAAGGGAGAAACAAGAAAAAGTCTGGTGTACCAAGTGCAAGATGTAGGTTCATCACAAGGATGAATTCCCAACATTCACGCAATATTTGGTAGCTGGAGCACCGAATCCACTACCAGGGGGGATACTATGAGACATGCAAGAAATGGGGCCATCACCCTACTAAGTGTCCATTACTACTAAAGTATCAAAGTACTTCAAATAATTTTTTTTGCAATTTTTGCAAGTCGGTAGGGAATGAAGAGAAGGATTGTTGCGCGTTCAACCTACTATGGGAGCTCACATCAGATATGTACAATATCCAAGAAGAGAATACCGCTGTAGAAGAGGGTGGTGTGTAGTGTAATAATCAGAGAGGTTTCAATCAAGGGAAAATATGAAACTTTGGTAGAGGCCGAGGTAGAGGGAATTTTGGTAGAGGAGGATGAGGACCGATTATCTGTTATAACTGTAATCAACCTAGACACTTGGCCCGCGATTTCCAGAATCTGTGTACAACGTGCACATATTGCAGATAAATGGATCACTTGACAAAAGACTGTCCCCAACTAGTTGCGAAGTGGTAGGCCAAAGGAAACCCAAACCAGAATCAAATTAGAATGTGCAGATGATATCAACTAAAAGACGCATTGAATGACCCACAATAGCATTTGTTACTCCTAGAGGAGCTAGAACAGGGACTGATGTTATAAATCAAGGAAATAAGACTAAGAAGTGGGTAAGGAAGTCATCAGGGCCTATACCACTATTCGATCCACAATAGAAGAAAGTGACATATCAGAGAGATAGAAAATAAATACTTGGAAAACAAGGGGGAACGTCAACATCATCGTTGCATCAAATAGATCAAGCTGTGCCAGAGAAGACAATGGTGCAGGTAAGTAACCTAACATAATTCTTAAAGAGTTATATAGAAATAATGAAAGATATGACTGCACTAAGTACATTATATGAGATGATTGATCACTGCATAAAAGGAAGAGAAACCCATGTCATGCAAAGAATGGTAAACTAGGTAATGCGCAGGAAGTGAAGCAATGGAGAATTCATGTTCAATTCACATATTGGAGTGTATGATGTGGATACTATTATCTTGGAATTAGGGTCTGATGTGAAAGTGCTAGCTAAGTATACATGGGAGATGATGGGAGAACCCAAACTAGTATGGTCCCCTTTTCAATTATGCCTCACAAATCAACATAAGATAGTCCCGATTGGGTGACTGACAGGTGTACATGTGAACCTAGATGGGGTGCACAACATTGAAGATTTTGAAGTTATTGAGATAGTATATGATAATCAACCATATCTATCATTGGTGGGACTAGAATGGGCCTTCGAGAAATATCAATTATTAACTTGAAAAGGAGGGAGATGATATTCGAGTTTGTGGATATGAAATTTAATACACCTTTGGACCCATCAGAAGGGAAGAGATACATAGATTCAACAAGAGGGAATGAAATTTACAACATATATAATATGACTACATGGATGGAGGATTACATCAACCTGAAAATGAATGGTGCATTGAGTTAGAGAAGTATCGGTTCATGCGCATCAGATTTAGAAGATGGTATAGAGAATTGGCACTAGAGGATGAATACAATGTTAACTAGATGATGTGCATGTATAAACCGATCCTTCCGCTAGATTGGAACAAAGCTATGTGACCCACCCATGTATGATGGACTAAATGAGATTGACATGTTTATAAAATCATTTGACTTATAGGTACCTGAACAATAGAGGTTTTTGGAACTGTATGTCATCTTAAAGGCGACTCCACCTAGATGGTCGGATACACTCAGAAAGGGAATGAAAGATTGGTTACAATGAAATAGATTAATGCATATATGCTTTGTCTCCAAGGAAGCATAAATTACACAGAAACACATAAGAGAGAGCGATCCAACGAGTCACGTGGAAACATGTAGTGATTTATGGTGCTTGGTATCGAAAAAAAAGTGGATGCACATATTTATACACACGTTGGACACAATCCCAAAGAATTGGTATTTAGTATTGGAGATATGCAGGGAGACAAAAATATGGGAAGAATTGGTACGGAGATTCGATATCTCATTCACATTTTAACACAAATATCCATCTATACATACAACACTACATGCCATTCGAAGAAATATCTTCTCGGAGGTAGAGACGGTGGAAGTAGTACCCATATGCAGTGCACACAGATCCAAGATGACTGTCCAGAAGCTATTGGAATGCTATAATGTAACAAAGGAAGAGTACGAGGAAGAGGATCCCAGGAATGTATAAATATCGGAGACAGAAGGAACAAACGTAGTAGAAGGGCCAGAGCTTTCATCCGCTATGTACACATAACCTATAAATATGAAGAAGGTCAACATAGGGACACTGCATAATCCTAAGTTTATGAAAATATGAGATTATTGGAACAATGAGACAATTGAGAAGGTTGCAAACTTATTGCTGGAATATCATGATTTATTCCCAACAACATTTTCAGAGATGAAGGGGATCGTAGGATCAGAATTGGGAGAGATGAAGATCCCACTGAAACCTGGAGCTAAGCCAGTATGACAAAGACCTTACATGTTAACCCCGAGGTACAAGGAGAAAGTCAAGGCTGAGATAGACATGATACTAGACACAATAATCATTGAACCAATAGAAAAATATGAGTGGATTATCTCAATGGTGGTGCAGGAAAAGAAGAAAAGAGGAATTAGGATTTGCGTGGATCTAAGGAAATTGAATGACGCATGCTTACATGATCCATTCCCAAAACCATTCATGGATGAAGTACTGGAGAACGTAGGAGCTCAATAAACTTATTCATTTACAGATGGATTATCTAGGTACCATCAGATAAGAATCGCACAAGAATATAGACACAAAACTACTTTTGTGACGAAGTGGGGAAGTTATCAGTATATAGTTATGCCATTTGGATTGAAGAATTCCCTGCGGTGTTTTCTAGGGTAGTAGTGGAAACATTCAAGGAGTTCATCCATAAATTTCTGGAAGTTTAATTGGATGATTGGATGATGTTAATTTTACTACAGAATCATATTGCAGTTCTTCAACTCATGTTAGATCGATGCAAACAATGCCATATTTAGCTAAACCTAAAGAAGTGTATCTTTTGTGCGTCATTTGGAATTCTGCTAGGACATGTAGTATGCAAACAAGGACTATTGGTTGATCCATCAAAGATTGCAGTAATTGTGGAGTTGGAGCCTCCGAAATTAGTTAGATAAATGAGGGAAATGTTGTGTCATACATGCTATTACATGAAATTTGTCAAAGGATATTTGCAGATTACAATCCCCATGGAAAATTTACTGAAGAGGGAAGCCAAGTTTCAATGGAATGAGGACTACCAGAAGGGGCTGGACATCTTGAAACAAAAATTGGTAACTGCACCAATTTTGATCTTTCTGGAGTGGAACAAGGAGTTCCATGTACATGTAGATGCATAATCCATAGCGTTGGACCCAGTGCTGTCACAACCATGAGAGGGGGACATCGATAATCCAATTGACTTTGCAATTAGGAATATGTCTATATCTGAAAAGAATTATACCACTACAAAACGAGAAGGATTGGAAACAATCTATGCACTACATAAGTTCATGCACTACTTACTGGGGTCCCAATTCAATATGTATATAGACCATTCTGGATTAAAGTACTTAGTCAACAATCATGTATTAGGAGGAATAATATGTAGATGGCTGTTATTATTTCAAAAATATGACTTTGAGGTCATATTAAGACTAGGAAATCTTAACGCAGGACCAGATCATCTCTCACGCATATTGACCGGAGATGATGCATGTAATTTCCCAGATGTGTAGTTATTTGTAGTAGGGATGGTGAATGATTACTTCTCAAACATTGTGGAGTTTCTAAATATATGTATGGCCTCCTTCGAAATGATAGTTGCGCAAAAGAAGCAATTGATACTGAAATCAATAGATTATCAATTGATTGCAGGGAACTTATATGTTAGGGGCAAGTGGAATATTGAGGAATTGTGTACTAGAACATGAAAGGCCGATTATACTGGAGGAAGAATGCTGGAATCATTGGAGGACATTATGTAGGAAAATAAACAACACAATTTTTTTTATGCCTAGGGCTTTGGTGGTCTATGATTCATAAATATGTGAAGGAGTATTTTCAATCCTTCGATGTATGTCAAAGAGTGGGAAAACCATCTAGGAGAGATGAAATTCAATTAAATCCATAGGTTACATTGCAAGAATTTGATAAGTGGGCCATTGAATTTGTAGGACCGATCCATCCATAAGAAAAGAGGTCAGGGGAAAGATACATCATCATTGCGACATAGTACTTGACTAGGTGGGTGGAAGCAACACCAGTTACCGATTGTACTGCAGAGAGTGCTGCACAGTTTCTATTAGATAATGTAGTCATGAGGTTTGGATCTTCGAACATATTTATTAGTGATCAAGGTACAAACTTTATGAACAAAACTATTGCAACATTGACTGAGGAATTTCAGTTTCATCATCTAAAGAGTACACCATATCACCCGCAAGACAATGGCACAGTGGAAGATTTTAATAAGATCTTGGAGAATAATTTGACAAATATCTACAATGTAAGGAGAGATGATTGGGACTTACAAATCCCTGCAGTACTATTGGATTATAGAACTACAAGTAAGAATCTAACAGGGCAAACACCTTTTTGGTTTGTCTATGGACAAGAAGCAATGATGCTAGTGGAGTTCATTCTACCTAGCATATGCATTGCATAAATCACTAAGCTCTTGGATACTGTTGCAATAGAGGAGAGATTGGCACAATTAGTACAACTTGAGGAGGACTAGTTTATTGTAGGATTCCATCAACAAGTTTAGAAATCCAGAGAGAAGGCCTGACACGATCGACACATTAAACCAAAGAAATTTCAAGTCAGATATTTGGTACTACTCTATGGCAACAAATATCTACAACATATAGGGAATTTTCACATGCACTGGTTAGGTCCCTACGTGATCCATCAGATAACTGAGACGAGTGCTGCGTGGTTGGAAACTTTGGATGGAAAAATCCAGTAAGGAATGGTGAATGGGAATTGAATGAAACTATATAGAGACAATCGACACTTTGTGCAGTAATTTGGGCTACGCCAAAACCCTTTTATTATATTAATTGTACCATAGTACCAAGAAAAATAAGAAAAAGTGGAAAAATGAGAGAAAACAAATACAAAGTAGATATAGGAAAAATAAAAAAAAAGAGTGTTTTTTGAGTACCAAGGTATCAGAACTTGTGCAGATGGAATGATCATCACATGCAAATACAAACCTGCATTAAGTTAAGAGAGAAGATATAGACAAGCCCAACTATGAAATATATAGCTGGGAGATCAAAGAACCATTTCAAAATTTGGCAGAGACAAGACTGTTAAAAGTAGTAAGGCATGGAAAAAGCAACTAGGCAGTCGGTGTGACAGGTAATAAAAGCATCATATAAGTATTAAATAGGAAAATATTCCAGAAATCATGAACATATCAATAGTATGAGAAGGAAATCATAAGACATTTTTGGAAATTAAGGAGCATTTAGTTACCAAGTCACCAACTAAGACACCAGATTGGAAAATGTAGTTAAGGTAGGATGAGATAGGTATACTTGGCACGAGAGCACACAAACAACAAGAGGTCGTTAAACTCTAAGTCATTATTACATGCAAGTAGGAGTGAACAAAACCAAACTACCAAAGCCAAGTTAACACAACCTGCAAAGGCACATAGAGCTCGTCAAACATTTCATCGTACAAAGAGAATGGCACCACCGAGAATGGAAGGACCATCCGCCGTAGTGAAGAAACACCTGAAGTGAATAGTAGTAGATGTGAAGGTCGAGGAGGTAGCCAAAAATTCAACTTCGATGCCACCAATTTTTTTTTACAGAGATTATTTACCTCCAAGGAAGGATGGCATACCCCCAGTAAACGTACCGGTGAATGCAAATTACCCATTACCAATAGCACTAGTCCCAAATGACGCCAGTAGTGATGAAGACTGTCAGACAATTGACTTAGGTTGATGGACAGTTGATATGGATTGTTCATTTTTATTGATGTCAACCATTGGAGAATGATATTGTAGATTGATTTCAACCCTCAGTGATTGATGTCAACCCTTGGAGAAAGTCCAGTAGCGAATTCTGGTAGCACAAAGGCTTGGGTAATGGAACCAATTTTGTTTCATGTATAATGGTATGAGTTTTAATATATTTGAAGGTAATAATATTCTAGATGGATATTACATGTCATTCCATTTTTGGTGGTATGTGGAACGTCACATACCTGCTCACGGTTAGAGAGTTATGGCCATGAGAAGTTGGAGAACCTAGGTTTGGGTAATGGACCCAAGTTTGTTTGATAGATACTGGTATGAGTTTTGATATATTTTAAGGTAATACTATTCTATACGGATAGTGCATGTCATTCCATTTCTGGTGGTATGTGGAACATCACATAACTCCTCACGGTTTGGGAGTTATGGCTTTACGAAGTTGGAGGACGCTCATATGTCATCTAGAAGCCCCAAAAGGTCAAAGTAGTCAAAGTGGTTTAATAGATTTTAGAAGGTAAATAATAAAGCGAATTGATGATCGTACTACAATTTAAAGTGAATACAAAATAAATTATTTAAATGATAAATTTAATGGAGAAATTTATATGATGAAGAAAAGAAGGTTGGAATTCAAGGAAGGATAAATTCTTTTGATGATGCTTTCTAAGGTATGTTATTTATAGGTCATCTCACCATTTTCGAAATATTTTTTTTCTAGAATGCTTCAGACCAGGAAATTGCTATTTCATTGAGGAAACATATCCAATTATTTATGGTAAATCATTCAACTTGTGGTTCATTGTATTTTTGGAGTTACACTCCGTGGAAAATAGGGTTTGTGGCTAGTCTTGAAACTAGTCTAAAACAAGTGTTTTGGGTAAAAAAATCATAAATTATTCATAACAGATCGAAATCCCGTAATACCAAATGTGTTGGTTATAGTACTGTCTATAGTATTCTATGTAATAGTTTCATATTGATTCAAAAAAATTACGTTCAAGGCACACTATACAAGGTTTCTCTCTAGAATAAGCCATAATTAAACAAGTTATGCCATTTTTGCTATAAATCCTTTTATGAGAGGTTCCAAGTAGTGAAACCTGGAGGAATTTCATAAAACAAACTGAAGAACATTGTGTATCAATTTCACATCTTTATTCATTACAGGTACAAAGTTATGATGATTTCAAGTTAGGGTTGTTGACTAATCCAAAACTAGTCATGTGAGACTAAATAAAAGTTTGATGAGAATGCTAGTCTCTTGTTGTTAAAGTTAAGGAAAGTTTGTAGGTATGTGATCATATACACTAGGTCTATTACAAAATTACAAATCAGATTTGGATGATGAAATTGATGAGGGAATTTGGTTGAGGTACATGTCGGGTACATGGTTGAGACAAGTAGTTGATGAGTTGGTGTTAAGAACCAAATATCAATATAGCATAGAAAAACCTCAGAAAAAGTACTCAACGCCTTGAAAAAGAGATAATTTCAGATAATAAGCTTCTTTGAGGGGGAAACCTCCTTTTACCCCACTTAAATGTTCAAGTACAAGATGATTCAAAATGAAAATGTCTCCTTGGTATATATATGAGACTAGGAGGTATAATTACAACTAATGGCCTAAAGCCGACATAAATAAAGTAACATTACTAATATAATATGCCCCAATTAAGGGGTAATGAGCCAATATTAGGGCTTAACATGCCCCTACCCTTGAGACAAGTGTTGTCCGCAATGATTGAGTAACTCTGGATACTTCTGTATAAAAAACTCATCTTCCCAAGTGGAATCTTCAGCCGGT
>JASDQU010881543.1:0-16942 GCA_032191745.1 Picea mariana | reverse complement strand
ACTAATATAATCCTTGCCATTGGTGACATGAGTCTTATTGGTTTTTTGTTCTTATGTCCTTATGCTCAATAGTTTAGTTGTTCTTTTATTTTTCAAACACATATCAATATTGTAACGGGCCCATACATTCCCACATGCTACAAATATAGGATAGTGTTGAAATTTACTTTCTTAGATTAAATCACTAGGGAAGTTTAAAGGTTTTGTAACGGGCCCATACATGCCCAGATGATCACAATCTAGGATAGTTTCAAAGATTTCTTAGATTAAATCACAATAGGGAGTTAAAGGAATAGTAAAGGACCCACATATCCACATGCTAGCTTCCTAGGGACTTTTGAATTATGCAAGGTTGTACCAAAGACATTTAGTTAATTAGGTAATCAAAACTTGTAAGGACCAAGCGAAGTCCACATGCAACAAGGTGACACCTAATTCATTAAAACATTGGCACACTTTCACTCATTCACACACAAAAGTCACTTATCACTCACATAGTTTTCCTCTCAAAATGTGGAGGTCAAAGTAAGTTTCCTCCAAAGGGATTCCGAAACACCCCACCCTTTTCTTGATGAAACTATCCACTCCCATTTAATTTCAATGAGATTGGCTCACACCCCCAATATCTCAAACAACCACATCTAAATTTTTTCTAAAAACTCACTAAGTTTTCCTCCACAGGAGGTGCCAAAAGAAATTTTTTAGTCTAGGTAGGATTTCGGGGATAGGCATCCAAATAACTCCCCATTATCTAGTTCTCACATTGTCAAAACAATAGAAGTTGTCAAATAGGGAACTCTAAATCCTCCAAGTCAAGTGTTCCTAACACCATAAGGCAGAGAGATACCCATGAAGGGTTGAAGGCCGAGGTTTGGTTGTTCTGTGCGTCCCCCCTTGAGTCACCCACCTCTTAGATGGGATCCAGCCCATGACCCATTTCTTAGGCCGAAAATCTAAATGCCGCACTTTGAGCAAGGTACCTAGTGACCAAATTTTAGGACATCTACCCAGGTGGCAATTGTGGGTTGCAATTGCACCTTGATCAGATTTTGTGTGGCTATTGGGAAGTATCACCAACTCTTTTAGGATATACCCCCTTTACCCCTCATTATAACTGATTACTTCATCCTTCACTAGTTTCTCTTTCGGTGACTTCAGACCCCACTGTTGAGTACTATTGGAAGGTCCAATGCTATTTGAGAGGAAGGAGGTTACGTCTTTTTAGGACAAAAGCATTTGTTTTCTTTGATCCCCCCATGTGGACAAAACCCACTTATCCACATATATACTTATTTTTCAAAACACTTTATGTATGATGCACTTCTGATTACATTTTGATTTAGATATATATCATGTAAAGTTCAAAAATTGCAACAAAGGCTCTTGTTTATTTATTTCCTTCACCACAATTCACACACATCCACTCAACTAGTCGGAAATCATAGGGGACCCATAGAACCCCCGTCGTTCTAGATGCTTGCTAAACCTCCCTCCTATTTTAGGGGGAGTTACTAGTCTTTCCAACTCATCAGCCCCACCTTCTCACACTCCTGTGAGTGCCACTGTCTTATGATCAAATTTTCTTGGTTCCACATTACTTGGGTCCACTTCCCAAGGTCCTTCGTCCACTCACTCTCCTTTACACGGAATTGGGGGGCCAATTTCTTCTCAAAGGGGAAGTACCAAACCACCTAGTCCCACTGAAGGGCCAGGTTCACAAACCACTCACACCATGGCTGGAACTAATCCTCCACCACCACTACAGATGCCATATTTGGCCTCTCTCAACATACCAGATTTAAGAAAACTCACAAATGATCCTATATTGCATGACCCCACATGGCTTGCAATGCCTACCAAACTACCTTCTGACATTACCGAGTTTGAAGGAAAGGCAGGGGATGACCCTACCAACCATGTCATGAATTTCCACTTATGGTGTCCTTGCAACAACATTATGGATGATTCTATCTGACTATGATTATTTCAACTCACACTCACTATCCCATCAACCAAATGGTATGTAGACGAAAAATCAGGGTCCCATGTGACTTTTGAGTCCTTGGCCAAAGCATTTTTGACTTTCTTCCAATTACCAATTCGCCATGACAATGGTATTGAACTACTCTCTAATTTTAAACAAACCTCAGCCACACATATCGCTGATCATATTCATGAGTGGAATAGACGACGTAGTTTGTGCAAAGCCAAAACCACCAAACAATAGTGTCTTGACTGGTTTCTCAGATCACTTGTCTCTCTCCTTGGTAAATATGTAGCTTCCATATTCCCTCAATCAGAAGAAGAAGCCATCAGTAAGGCTCAACAATACGACCTCATCTATTCACAATCAGGGTATTTACACACAATACTTCCTAATCTCCCAAAACCCATGCCATTCGGCCAAGACAAACCCGGGATGTCTGACTCAATAGCCGGATTGATTGGTAATACCACGCACCATAGTCCACAACCCCAACAACCACCAATGTATGGCACACCTCAATATCTTCCGCCATATGGGGGAACCTCTTATTACCCTCCACCCCCTTATCAACAACCATACCCTATTACTTGCCTCCACCTATCAGTGGGCCACTGCCGACACCTACAATAAACCCACCTATCCAAACAAGTTCTGGTACTCCCTCTACCTCAGCTTATACTCTAAGTATTAGTGAAAGCGCTGTTAGCACAAATTCTTTCAAGATGGTGTTTTCTTCTGGTTTCGGGCCCCTAGTGTAAATGCATAGAAGTGGGGTTTGAAAACCGGTCGAGTATGTTTTATTCAAAGGCTGCAGCCATGAGCGCCAAGCACAACCCACAGAACAAGCCCATTTTGGGCTTAAAATCAAGCGAGCGACCACTTTGTCTTTCAATAGTGAGGATCCACAAATGGGGCATATCGACGGCCATCGGGTAAGTTTGGGTTGCAGAGTTGCACGTGGTCAAGCGCCTGAGCTCATCTCCTATGGCCAAACTCAAGAAATGATCAATCCATTTCGGTATTTCAGCTACAGGAACTTCAACATACAAGGGTCTCTCCTCCTTGCATCATGTATCCCTGGTGCGTGAAATCCTGAAAGAACCAGGACCGTTGATCAAGAAGTGATCTAGGCCGTCCATCCAATGGGATACATGGCGCATGATCAAGCCATTTCGACTACTAGGACTTCGAGAGAATAGAGGGTCTCCTCCTTCCACTGCATTTAAGAACCCTGAAGCCTGAAACGTTGAAATGGTCCAGGCCAAAGGCAGTCCCACATTTGAGAAGTGATCTAGGTCGTCCATCCAATGGGACACATGGCGGGCGATCAACCCATTTCAGCTACCAGGACTTCAAGAGAACAGAGGGTCTCCTCCTTCCACTGCATTTCAAAACCCCAAAGCCTGAAACACTAAAAGTGTCCAGGCCAGAGGTGGTCCCACATTTGAGAAGTGATCTAGGCCATCCATCCAATGGGACACGTGGTGCACGATCAAGCCATTTCGGCTACTGAGACTTCGAGAGAACATAGGGTTTCCTCCTTCCACTACATTTCAGATTCATCGAAACGCGAAATCCCGAAAGCGCCTTTGAAGATAGGCACAGGGTCATGACCCATGGTCACTTGGGGTGATAGAAAGAACTGTGCAAAGGGCTAAAGCACCAGGTTTAGCTACAGTAGGGATCGCTGCGTTCTCCAGGTACTAGTTCAACTCGACCTCGATCTTGGTCCCTGCTAAAAGTAAATGAAGGTGGGAGGAGGTAGTTGAAACCTTGACTCACTGATTAAATGCAAAGCATGAAGGTTTTGATAGGTAGTCTGCTCGAGATAGTCCCGTATGCTCATTTTTTTTCAAAGAAGCCATGCTAAGTCATCATCTGACCAGAGGAGTCTGTTCACACTATTTTTTCCTTTAATGTTTCAGCTACCCCCCCTGCTAAGGCCATGCAAAGTTAAGGTGACATCTGACGAAGGAGTTCAGGCTAGATTTGACTGAAGAGATGCCACGCCCTAGAAGTTCTAAGACACCTCTGTTGGGTGAAGGTTTAGGAGTATATTTACTTAGTTTTTGTATTTTGTAAGTATCGATGGTAGATCACAACTCCCAATTGTAAAAATTTAATTTAGCCTCTGGTTCTCTGGTTATAGAAGAACATTTGAGACTTCTTGCTTAATGGCAACCAACTTCTTCTTTTCCTTTTCCCTCTGAATTTGAAAGCCCGGGCATGGATGATCCAGTCGGGTGTTGCATAGCTATATAATGTAGGTTTGATTATAGCAGTTCTGCAATCTTTTTAGGTTCATTTTGAAGTTTATTTAGATCTGAGAGGATCTCATATCTAAGAATTTTCCTCTTTTGTAAAGACTGCTGGAAGACCGGATGTCCAGAGCAGACTTTATTTCCCCTCTCTTTCCGTCCCCTTACTCACCGCTATCATTATTACTAGATTAAGTTAGGTCAAGACCTCCTATGTCACTATTGTTCCAGCCCAATTTTTTGAGTTAGAACGATATGGTTCTGAGTTTCTTTCCATTATATCAACCTTTATAAAAAATCGTGACTTAAAACTGATGGGTGTCGGGCTATTCTCTTGTTGCAATCCAGGAGTGGCTTCTGACTCCAACATTTTTGGCCCTGCTACCGAGGACGAAGTTGAAAATTTTCCCCAAGATTGAATGACATTGAGCCTTTGATTCTGAAGGTGCATCAGGCATCAGAGCCTTTGAAGATTGCTACTGTGCACCTGACGACTCCATTGTGATGACTCCACTGTGGTGAACCTGCCATTTTAATTGCAGCTTTCAGAGGTAGACACACACGGTCCCATCCACAACTGCCTCTAGCTACGCCTGAAGCTGAGCTCTAGGCAAGTTTCAGAAGAGGAAAGGCCCCCCAAGGAGAAACTTCCACCGCCGAACCAGGTAATTTGCAGTCTCATTCTATTGAAACTCCTTTTTCTTCTCCTCATCTTCGCAACAGACCCTTTTCTGAAGCCTCACGTTTTCTTAATTTCAGAAGTGTTCCTGTCGAGTTTTCTCCTCCTGGTTTTGGACTAGATGGAGAAACCCTTGTCACTTCCCTCTCACCTGTAAGCCTATTTCCAGTATCCCCTGTTCAAGCTCCTTCCCCTCCGAGTTCTCCTCCACCTAATATCCCTATGGTAGGAGAAAATCCCCCCATGACCAGAAAGGAGGCTATTATAGTTGCCAGTTACGCTCCCCTTCTGCTACCTCAGCCTCTCAATGCCCTTCCAGTAGATGGCTACCTCAAACAACTGCCCAAGTTTACGGGCGAGGGGGACATAACTGCAGAAGAACACCTTGAAGCCTTTTACAGTTTTACAGATGATCATGTCATCATGCATGCATATGTGTGGATGAGAATTTTCATCCATATCCTTGAGGGTGAGGCTAGAAAATGGTTTAGGGCCATGCCTCCTGGATATTTTAATGGGATTGAGGCTTTGGATAATGCCTTTTTGAGACAATGGGGAGAAAAAAAAGACTTCATGTATTACATGACAGAGTTTGGATCTTTGAAGAGAAAAGAAGGAGAGTCTGTTTATGACTTCTCCAAAATATTTAACAAAATGTACAATAAAATCCCCGCTGAGATTAATCCCTCAGAATCCTCTGCGAAGATCACTTATGATAGCGCTTTTGATCCTAATTTTTTCCTCCTATTGGGAAAGGAGAGCCACCACTCTGGCTCACATACAAGATGCAGCCATAGAAGTAGAGTCTAATATATTGGCTGTTGAACGACTCAGGAGTAAGGCTGACAGAGACATACCCAGGAGGAGAGTTGAATCCTCCTCATCCCATTCCTCTCCCCTTCCCCCTCAGATAGATGAGGTAACTAAAGTACTGAAATATCTTTCGGATAGGATGGAAAGGTGGGAGTTAGAGGGGAAGCCCGTGTACAGAAATCCCCAGAATACTGATAACAAAGGTTTCAAGAGGCCTGGTAACAATGTGCCATAGGTCTCCCCAAGGGAACAAAGGAGTAGAGACAGAGCTGAGAAGAGGATTCATACCCCTCTCCAAAGCAACATGGTTGCTCATGAGGAAGGAGAGGAGATAGAATAACTCGACCCTGAAATTCACTGCATTGAAGACACCTCCCCTTTTCCCTATTTGACTCAATATGCATATGAAGAGTCCCTTATGAATGTCCAAATCAATGAGTTGGGTAAAGGGGAGGAGGCCAACAATGCCCATAACAGATACCATCTTAGGTCAAAGAAGAAAGATGATACTTTTGACAGCCATGATCAACCCCTCATAGTAGAAGGGCCTGCTAAAGATGCAACGATAACTACTAAAGTAAAGAAAACTAAGAATACTTCGTCAGTAGCGAAAGAAATTGTCTCCAAGGTAAGGGAACCTCCTAAGCCCCTCTCCTCTTTTATTTTTGAGCATGATATTCAGAAGATCAGAATTCCTGTACCCCTCTCAGAACTAGTTAAAAATGAATATTTCAAAAGGTCCCTCTTTAAGCTGCTACAATCTGAGCCCCCCCAACCTTCCACAGACTCAATAAATATTCAATATGAAAAGCCATTAGTTGTCCTAGGTCCCATGGTAGAAGACATAGATGATTCATCCCCTCCCTTCTACACATCCTTGAACATATATGATAAGGTGCTTCATAATTGCCTCATGGATTTAGGAGCTTCCAACAACCTTATGCCCAAAATAGTCATGGAAGAATTGGGACTGGAGGTGACAAAGGCTTACCATGATTTGTACTCTTTTGATTCAAGGAGGGTGAAATGCCTCAGAGTCATCAAAGACTTGGTTGTCTCTTTGTTTCATCTACCAATGAAAAGTGTGGTCATGACATTGTAGTAGCCGATGTTCCTCCCAAGTTCGGCATGCTGCTGTCAAGATCTTGGATTAAAAAGATTGGAGGAACATTACAAATGAATCTCACATATGCTACCATTCCAGTGTTTGGAGGGGAACACAGGAGGTTGTACAAAGAAGCCCAACTGGCCTACATTGTTAGTGATGAGGCAAATCCCACCAATCACCCTATCTTTGCACTAGACACTGATTTGGGATCTAGTTTGTTGCAGCTCACTCTTGCTCCTAAAGCCCCTTTTCAAATCAGAAGGTAGCCCCCTTTTAATCACTAGATGCCTCCTCCAACCACCTCTGTTTGGAAGATGTTTTTCGACGGGGCTTCTTCTAGGAAAGGCCCTGGCACTGGAGTGGTGTTGGTGTCACCTTGTTAGGAAACCATGTCCCTGTTATACAAGCTAGAATTTAAAGCCAGCAATAATGTGGCAGAATACGAAGCTCTGGTTCTGGGTTTAAGGGCTGCAAAGGAGATGGGGATAGAGGAGATAGCAGTGTTCGGAGATGATGAGGTGATTATTTAGCAAGTCAGAAATGCTTATCGGGCCAAGCATCCTCGACTCAGGAGCTACAGAAATGAGGTGTGGGACTTGATCGAAAATTTCTTCTCAGCTTTCAACATCTCTTTTATTTCAAGGGAGAAAAATGCTTTGGCCGATTACTTAGCTGTTTCAGTGAGTCTGTTCAGGATCCCTCTGCTTCCTAAGAGAAAATATGATGTTGAGATAAAATATAGGCCAGCTGTACCTGACAATGTCAGACATTGGAAGGTATTCGAAGACGATCTTGAAATCAAGAATTTTTTGCAGGCTGTCGATGAATTTTCTACGTTGCACATTGATCAAGACCCTGACCTTGAAGGTCACCCCTACCCTGAGGTATTTTTAAATAAAATTTCTAATCACCAGATTATTCAGCTGCCTAGCAATCACATTCCGAAGGGACTAGTCCCTTTAGAAAGATTGTTTGATGGTAATGATGTGGCAGTAAAGGGTGAAGTTTCGAATGAAGATGCCGATTCGGCTGAGTGCAACATTGGCACACAGGAGGAGCCTAAGTTGGTCAAGTTGTCGATCAGTTTGACCAGAGAACAGAGGGCTGAATATACTGAGCTATTAAGAGAATTTGATGATGTGTTCACATGGACTTATGAAGACCTCAAGACATATGACACATCTGTCATTGAACACAAGATCCCACTGAAGGAGGAGGCTAAACCATTTAGGCAGAAGTTAAGACAGATAAATCCCATGTTGCTTCCTATCATGGAGAGAGAAGTAAAGAAACTGTTAGATGCCCAAATCATTGTTCCCTTGAGATATTCTGAGTGGGTGGCCAATTTGGTCCCGGTGAGGAAGAAAAGTGGGGAAATTAGGCTCTGTGTTGACTTCAGAAACCTCAACAGGAGCTCAAAGAAAGACAATTATCCCTTGCCCAACATGGAACACATATTGCAGAGGGTAACTAGTGCATCTAGGATATCCATGGTTGATGGTTTCTCTAGGTATAATCAGATATCTGTCATGCCCGAGGACAAAGAGAAGACGACCTTCACCACTCCCTGGGGGACATTCATGTATGCCAAGATGCCGTTTGGACTTATGAACAGAGGAGAAACTTTTCAACGAGCTATGGATATGGCCTTCATAGGAGAGAAAGACTAGTTTGTGGTGATCTATCTGGATGACATCACAGTCTTCTCCAGGTCTGATATGGAGCATTGTTGTCACCTAAGGAAGGTTTTCCTGAAGTGCTGAAAGTTTGGCCTTTCTTTAAATCCCAAGAATTCCATTTTTGCTATGAAGGAGGGGAAGTTGTTAGGCCATATAGTATCAGTAGAGGGAGTGAGGATTGATCCCAACAGGGTAGAGGCAATTTAGACCTTGTCACTTCCCAGATCTAAAAAGGAAGTTCAGGCCTTTTTGGGGAAGAATAATTTTCTAAGGAGATTCGTCTCAAATTTTGATGAGTTGGTGAAACACATCACAACCATGCTCAGGAAACGAAATGAAGTAAAATGGACTGCCGAGCCCAGGAAATCTTTCGTACAAATAAAAAGGGTGTTGACTGAGGCACCTGTGTTGATTAGTCCTAACTATTCCAAGGATTTTCTAATTTTTTCGTTCACTTCTTTTGATACAGTAGCAACGGTCTTGTTGCAGAAAAAAGAGGAAGGTCGAGAGCAACCCATTTCTTTCTTCAGCAAGGCATTAAGAGATGCAGAGATTAGGTATGAAATCATGGAGAAAAAAGATTATGCCTTAGTGAAGGCTCTCAAAGCTTTCAGAGTCTATGTATTGCACTCAAAATTGACTGCGTACGTGCCTTCAACATCCGTGAAATATATCCTTATACAACCTGACATAGATGGAAGAAAAGGTAAATGGATAGCCAAGATTTTGGAGTTTGACCTAGAGATAAAGCCCACCAAGTTGGTTAAAGGGCAGGGTTTAGCCAAGATGTTGGTTGAATCCAATTGCAGGGCCTTGGGGGTTAGCTTCATAAATACTTGCTCAGAAAATCAACCAGCTGAGTTGTCCAGCAAAATCTCTCACGACGGCTCATCATTAGCAGAATGCACCTGGTACCGAGACATTTTTTACTTTTTGCAAGAGCTGAAGCCTCCTGATGGAATGGGTAAGAGTAAGGCAAGATATTTAAAGCTCAAGATGATAAGGTATTGCCTCATTGACCAAGTCTTGTACCGGAGAGACCCCCTAGGGGTGTTGTTGAGGTGTCTGAGCCCACAGGAAGCCTAGAAAGTTATGTTTGAGTTCCATGGCAGCCTTTGTGGAGGGACTCATTTTTGGAAGACCACAGCTCACAAAATTCTTAGGGCTGGGTACTACTGGCCCACCTTGTTCACTGATATCTACAGAGAAGTTAGAGCTTGTATCAAATGCCAAAGGTTCTCAGGAAAGCAGCAGCTCAACTCATTGCCACTAAAGCCTGTGGTAGCTTTAGAACCTTTTCACTAGTGGGGGTTGGACTTCATTGGGGAGATTCATCCTCCTTCAAGTGGCCAACACAGATGGATCCTGACTGTGACAGACTATTTCACTAAGTGGATAGAAGCGGCTCCCACCAGGAGTGCTTCTCACAAGGTTATTATCAACTTCCTGGAGGATATCATAGCCAGATTTGGCTGTCCTAGAAGAATTGTCACCGATAATCCTGCTTCTTTCAAGTTTGAGCCTCTTATTAAGTTCTGTGAACAGTTAGAAATTTCACTGATTCACTCCACCCCCTATTATCCTCAAGGAAATGGACTGGCAGAGTCTTCCAATAAAAGCCTAATCAATCTCATCAAAAGATTGTTGGAAGACAATAAGAGGGCCTGGGATTCAAAGCTCAAATTCTCTCTATGGGTCGATCAAGTGACAACGAAAAAGTCCCTGGGCACCTCACCTTTTCAATTGGTTTATGGGATGGAGGCTATTTTTCCCACTCAAGTCACGTTACCTGTGTTATACCTCCAAGAAACTCTTTGGGGTTGTAGGCAAAAGATGCTTGGTAACTTATCAAAATTCTCAATAATGGGTGTGGGTTTGGATCAAATGGGAAATACTGATCTACTGGATCTGTGTCAAGACAGTCAAATGTGTACAATCAGATAAGACAATGCTCTCAAGAATCAATAATCAGATGGATAGCTTGCTGGTGGGTGAAGAAGGCTATGCTTATCAACCAGAACATATACATGATGGGTTGAATAAAGATAGTAGTGATTACTAATCAATCAATGTTTATGAATTGACTGGATGAGATGACAGTCACCAACAATTAGAAAAACATAGATCAATAACAACCATGGAAGTATAAGAAAAGAAAGAAAGGGAAATCTGACATTAATAAAGAGAGAAACTTGTGATCTGTATTATAACATAAGAAAGTCTATTACAATATGGTGTAGCCTCAGTCTCTCCAGACTCGAACCCTTTGTTTATCTTTTGTTATTATCTTTATAGCTTTACAATATTGTTTCTAGATCCTAAAAATATGGATCAAAATATCCTAAATACAAATAGTCAACATAGATCCAAAATAATAGAAGATGATCCCTAAAATAAGGTCCAGCTCCTAAGCTTTACGAATCTTCATATTCCTTGATCTCTGATGTGTGCAGATAGCCTTCCAAGGCTGTTTGAGATCCTTTGATGAAAATAGAATTCACATTTCCCAAATTTGGATCGAAACCTGATTTTGTGCCCCAAAAATAGGTGCCTAATCATCTTGAACACTTCTTCAAACCTCCTTGCATCAAATCACATTTCTGACTATTCATGGCTGCTTTGGTGATGGTTATATTTTAGGTAAAGTGCCATCAACTTCAATTTTCTATGTAGACAGTTTTGTTTCCTCATCTAGAGTAGTGGCTAACTCTGCTAGCTGCTTTTGAGACAAAGTTTGTGGGTCTTTCATCAGAATCCTGAATTGTCTATACAAATTTATGTTCTCTTTCATCAACATCTTGTTCCTTGCCAAGTTTTTATTATGCTCCTCCAAGACATAAATAATAACGTCATAAAGCTTAACGTTCTTATTAGTCAACTCTACATTTATCTTTATGATCCGCTTCTCAAAAACTTCTAAGTCATAAACCTTCTCCAATAATTGATTAATCTTCTGGGACCTAGCTGATCTTGGTCTACTTGTTGAAGTCTCTGCCAAAGGTCTGTTCTGCTCCTCTAGAGAAGTTAGGGATGACATATTTGAATATTTCTCAGCAACTTTCTCGGCCTGAACATTACCCTGTATTTCTAATCTAGCCCGAGGAGGTGAAATAACCCTCCTTTTTCTTCTGCTGCTCCTAGGAGTGGATGATCTCTTTGATGTAGATTTCTTCCCTTTGATTTTTGGCTGTAAATAAGTATGGAATTCGTTCCAAAATAGAAATAAATTCCAATCGATATCTTTCTTCTTCAAAGATTCTCTGACTATTAAGGTAATTAAACCCTGATGTGATATTCTACTGGCTACCTTACTGGGTTTAACCTTGACTTGTCGAGTCATTTTAGTAAGAGTTTTGTGAAGGTAATGAGGGAGATTGATAGAGGCCTTTCCAGTAAAATGATTTTGTAGTTTAAAATGGTAAAGCATAACTCTGTTATACCTACCCTCACATGTAATGTAGGCGAAAATACTCTTGAGCAAGGACTGCCATTTTGTCTCCAGATAAGACATAGGAATTTTCGTTTTCTGTAGGAGAGTCTTGTGCTGTAACTGCAAATAAGATTTGAATTCTATATCAGATGGTATGGTGGTTTTAAACCAGTGTTCACCGGTTCTTGGCAAAATGGTAATCTCTGCAATTGATTCCTCATCCACAATGAAATCTTCTTTATCGATAATGGATTTCCTTCCATCATAAGATAGGGCGAAGACCTCTGAAACTTGTTGGTGAAAGTTCTGTAATTTCTCACAGTAAGTGAAGCACCCTATTTGTTTGAAGAACTCTGCAACCTTAGGATGGTCCTCAAGGTACCAGGTACCATCCAACTCTGTCCGCAAAGCTGGTCCTACTTTCTCCATGAATTGAACCTGATATGCGCATGTATCTGCAAATGATAGATTTTCGGGCTAGAAGAAACAGTCGAAAAAAAATTAGGGGATCGAGCGGATCTGGGGAAGGATAACTGGCATAAGAATGGGAAAAACTTGGGCTTTTGTGAGATACATATGGCGGATGGAGTCTGAACGAAGCATAATAGAAATTCAGACTTCCTATGGATGAGGATAACAAAAGAATCGACTTTGATTCCTTAATCAAAGGGATTTCGAAATGATGATCATAAATGGAAGAAGCATCACGATGATAGATTTTCAGACTAATCACGATGATGATACCTCTTGGAACTTTGAGTGGAGCAAAGACCACGTGGAATTTAAACAATTAAGCATAATAAAACTTATCATGAATTGCTGTGTATGAAAAGTTTTATTTGGAAATGACAGGTGAGGTTTTGGAATGTACCACAACACATCAAAACGTGATCTAACAATAAGGAGTAATCATGTTGACACTCCTTCGCCATTTCCCATCTTTCGGCACATAACATTCAATCATTACATTCATTGACAACTGGATCGTGCGCGAATATGGGTTTTGACTTTTCCACGCTTATGTATTTTCGGTGGTTGATCGAGCTTTGCCCTTCTCTTTTAACCACTGAAAGCCAAGGCTTTCGGTGGTTAATGAACGCCTACGGGTTCGCCTAAACCAACGAAACCTGTAACTTCATTTTCTTTTTGTTTGTTAATAGAGGATCAGATTCAATGTTTTATTTTGAAGTTATTTACAAACAATAGGCTATTAAATGAGCCTATAAAAATTTAGAAACAAATTTTTGAAGTACTCTCTATCTCTTAAAATGACAATTTTGACTGTGTTATTTTAGGAGATAACAACCTATAGTGAAATTATTCTAGGATCTTGAAGGAGAGCTAGATCATATGGTCAGAAGGATTCATCAAATAGTGGAGGTGCAACAGATCAGGGAACAGGTGATGGACGTGGCCCATAGTCATCAGTAGAAGGTCAAGCGGGCTTTTGATAGGAAGGTCACAAAGAAGGAATTCGAGCTCAAGGATTTGGTGCTTAAGTGGGATGCACCCAGGTAGGATAGGGGAAAACACAACAAGTTTGATGCCCTCTGGATCGATCCCTTTAGGATCACTGAAGTATTCTCAAATAACACTTATAGGTTGCAGGATTTGGAGGGTGAGGAAGTCTTTAATGGCCCAATAAATGGGCATTTCCTGAAAAGATGTTTTGTTTGAGCCATAGGCAGCTCCTCGTTTTGTAAATATTGTCCTTTTAGTTGTTTAATTATTTATTTTTGGCTTAATAGACGACTCCATAGCCTAACAGCAAGGCACTAAAGCTGCAAATGAGTTCTTAGAGCATCGCAGAGATGACTCTATCCCCCATGGAGCCTAATGTTAGCATAAATTCTTGCAAGATGGTGTTTTCTTCTGGTTTTGGGCCCCTGGTGTAAATGCATAGAAGTGGGGTTTGAAAACCGGTCGAGTATGTTTTATTCAAAGGCCACAGCCATGAGCGCCGAGAGCAGCCCACAGAACAAGCCCATTTCAGGATTAAAATCAAGGGAGCGGGCACTTTGTCTTTCAACGGCGAGGATCCATAGATGGGGCAGATCGACAACCATCAAGAAAGTTTGGGTCACAGAGTTGCATGTGGTCAAGCGCCTGAGCTCATCTCCTATGGCCAAACTCACGAAACGATCATGCCATTTCGGTATTTCGGCTATCGGGACTTCAACACACAAGGGTCTCTCCTCCTTGCATCATGTATCCCTGGTGTGCGAAATCCTGAAAGAACTAGGACTGTTGATCAAGAAGTGATCTAGGCTGTCCATCCAATGAGACACATGGTGCATGATCAAGCCATTTCGGCTACTAGGACTTCGAGAGAACAGAGGGTCTAGTCCTTCCACTGCATTTCAGAACCCTGAAGCCCAAAACGCCAAAAGGGTCCAGGCTAGAGGCGATCCCACATTTGAGAAGTGATCTAGGCTGTCCATCCAATGGGACACGTGGCACGTGATTAAGCCATTTCGACTACCAGGACTTCGAGAGAACAGAGGGTCTCCTCCTTCCATTGCATTTCAGAGCCCCGAAGCCTGAAACATCGAAAGGGTCCAGGCCAGAGGTGGTCCCACATTTGAGAAGTGATCTAGGCCATCCATCCAATGGGACATGTGGCCCACGATCAAGCCATTTCGACTACCGGGACTACGAGAGAACAAAGGGTCTCCTCTTTCCACTGCATTTTAGAATCGACGAAACATGAAATCCCGAAAGAGCCTTTGAAGATAGGCACAGGGTCACAGCCCGTGGTCACTTGGGGTGATAGAAAGAACTGTGAAAAGGGCTAAAGCGCCGGGTTTAGCTGCAGTAGGGATCACTGTGTTCTCTAGGTACCAGTTCAACTCAACCTCGATCTTGGTCCCTGCTAAAAGTAAATGAAAGTGGGGGGAGGTAGTTGAAACCTCGGCTCACTCATTAAATGAAAAACATGAAGGTTCCGGCAGGCAGTCTGCTCGAGATAGTCCTGTATGCTGGTTTTTTTCAAAGAAGCCATGCCAAGTCCTCGTCTGACCAGAGGAGTTTGCACACACTATTTTTTCCTTTAATGTTTCAACTACCCCCTCTGCTAAGGCCATGCAAAGTTAAGGTGATGTTTGATGAAGGAGTTCAGGCCAGATTTGACTGAAGAGATGCCACACCCTAGAAGTTCTAAGACGCCTCTATTGGGTGAAGGTTTAGGAGTATATTTACTTAGTTTTTTTATTTTTGTAAGTATCGATGGTAGATCACAACTCCCGACTGTAAAGCTTTAATTTAGCCTCTGGTTCTCTGGTTATATAAGAACATTTGAGACTTCTTTCTTAATGGCAACCAACTTCTTCTTTTCCTTTTCCCTCTGAATCTGAAAGCCCAGGCATGGATGATCTAGTCGGGTGTTGCATAGCTATATAATGTAGGTTTGATTATAGCAGTTCTGCAATATTTTTAGGTTCATTTTGAAGTTTATTCGGATCTGAGAGGATCTCATATCTGAGACTTTTCCTCTTTTGTAAAGACTGCTGGAAGACTGGATGTCCAGAGCAGACTTTATTTCCCCTCTCTTTCCCTCCACTTACTCACCACTATCATTATTAATGGCTTAAGTTAGGTCAAGACCTCCTATGTCACTATTGTTCTGGCCCAATTTTCTAAGTTAGAACAATATGGCTCTGAGTTTCTTTCCATTTGATCAACCTTTATAAAAAATCATGACTTAAAAATGATGGGTGTCAGGCTCTGCTCCTGCTACAATCCAGGAGTGACTTCCGACTCCAACAAGTTCCACACCTTCCTACGTACCTTATGGATCATTACCCCCACATAATTTGTAATTTCCATTCCCTGGTCCTCCATAACCCATGGCTCCCCCACACCCTCATGCCGGGGTGAATTTTGTTCAACCCTTTCCCCTTCAACAATATCAAAATATTGAACAACTGAATACAACAAATCTGACCCATCAGTCAAATAATGCCAAAAAGAAAGGACAAAACATGAACAATAGCAACCCAGGTCAAGGTGGGAATCACCCCCAACAGAACCAACCTACTGGGGGCAACCAGAATAAAGGGAATCAGAACCCCCAGGGGGGCAATAGCAATAGACAGCAAGGGAGAAATAAAAATACTATTATAACCACCTTCCCTTGTGCCCTTTGCGGTGAGTTCGGTCATTATACTCATCATTTCCCCCAAATCACTGATTTTAAACAGATGAAAGACTCAGGAAGTGTACCACACTCTCTTGCACTTCCTGCCCCTTAGCAGGCCCCACATCAATACGGCCAACAACCTCCCCCAGCTGCGCTGCATAATCCCATTCCACTCCAGGGTGTGATGAACACCCAACAGGACGTGCAACCTACCCCACCACAGTTGGGAAAATATCTCAATCCAAACAATCCTGCAGATCGTAGTATCCTCCTCACCAGTGAGGAAGAAATCCTTCTGCAAACATGTAGTCGTCAATACCATGCACCCACTGAGTCTCCTCCCATTCCCCCAGAAACAATCCTAGCACCAACGGGACCCCCATTGGTGATTCCTCGCCCCAATGCCGAAACACCTCTTTGCATCCCTCGCATCCCATTACGCAGGAATGTCCACAACCCCCAGGCTAGGGCGACTCATAATTACAGTTTGGTCGATGACTTAGCACAATCCCCGGCTGCCATGTCAGTCTTAGAAGTCCTTCAAACTTGTCCCACTCAGCGGAAATCATTACTTTCTACCTTGGGGGCAGTCGACCTCGTGGATACTCAACTCATCACATTTGATCTTGATAGTGGAGAGCCTTGTCTCCCCTCTCTCATTGCTTTTCAAATCCTAGTGAAAATTCAAAACATTATGTGTTAAGAACCAAACATCAATTTAGCATATAAAAACCTCAGGAAAAGTACTCAATGCCTTGAAAAAGAGATAATTTCAGATAATAAGCCTCTTCGAGGGGGAAACCTCCTTTTACCCGACTTAAATGTTCAAGTACAAGATGATTCCAAATGA
>JASDQU010881542.1:10393-26925 GCA_032191745.1 Picea mariana | reverse complement strand
CTAATAGATACAAAATAATCTCTAAAGACCTAATTGAGAATTTGTTTGGTACTGAGTTGGTCATGCTCTGCAACTCTCAAGACCTAATAATTTGCAATGGAGTAATGAAGTGTCCAAACTCCAACCATATGACTTGTATTCATGGGCTAGGTAGTAGTGTCGTAGATTATGTGATATCTGATATCCCTATTTCTAGCCAAATAACAAATTTGTACCTTTTGAATGACTATGAGCTTGACTCTGATCATAAACCTTTAACCCTAACTATAAAATTTTACATGCACAGGAGCACCATTGAAGAGAATTATGATAATCAAATGAATTTGCACTTTGACAAAAGTAAAGTTGACCTTTTATTAAAGGATTTAAATAGTACAAATTAAATATCCTAGCTTATAAGGAAAACATTGAAGAACTCTATCATAATTTTACAACTACCGTTTCCACTTCTATTAACATGTTATCTTTCGAGGTGTCCTATAAAAAGAATAATAGAATGACCAACCCTTGGTATTATAAAGAATGCAAAATTTCTAGGAAATCCATTAGGAATTCTTCTAATGAGTCCTTAAAACTCGATAAGATCAATACGTACAAATCCCCAATTAAAAGAAAAAAAAAGTACTATATCAATAAAATGCAAGAAAAACTTTCACAACTATATAAGTTGGATCCTAAGAAGTTTTGGAGCCAAATTCTAAACCAAAATACTAAATAAAATAGAATATTCCCTTAAGGGACTGGAATTCCTACCTTAAAAGTATTTATGAGTTCCCTAATTCCATGGAAAACATTCCTATTGTCCCTACAAAGGAATAAGTTTTTTCTTTAGATGACATAGATTTCGGGGTTAAGCGACTTGCAAATGGGAAAGCTAAGGACACTGAAGGCTACCAAACTAAAAATTTTAAAATCAGAGGGCCTATCCTTATCACTCACATACACAAGCTCTTCAATTTAGCAGTCAAGCAGAGCTTCCTTAAACCCTAGACACAAAGCCTCATTGTTCCTACTTTTAAAAATGGGGATAGAAACATTCCCTCTAATTATAGGACCATTATGATTAGCTCGATTTTAACAACGATTTATGGAATTATTTTTGGAAAAGAAGATTATCCTTTGGCTAGAAATTCATGGTAAAAGAGCTAAAGTCCAAACTGAGTTTAGGAGATATCATTCAACTATGGACCATCTTGTTACATATAGGATCATTGTTGAGGAGTTATGCAATACTAAAACCAATCTTTTTTGTTGTTTTGTTGACTTTAGAAAATATTTTGACATGGTTCCTAGGAAAAATCTTTGAAATAGGTTGGAAGAGATAAAAGTGCCTCTCGAGTTAAGGGTTTCTACAATAAGTATGTATGAGAACATTATTGCTAAGTTTAAAAATACTGAGGGTTGGTCAAAAGAGATTAACTGCAATATTGGAGTCAAACAAGGTTGTCCCTTGTCCCCTACCTTTTTTGGAATTTACATTGACAAGTTAGGAGATTGCTTGGAAAAAGAAGGTTGTGTCGTTATCTGAAAATGAAAGGCTCGAGTCTCTTTAAAAATGAAAGTCAAATTTGTATGTGCTTGGGTAATAGGATCAAGTTACTAACATATAAAAATTAATGGGTGTTTACTTAATGATGAGCGGAATAAACAATCATAAAAAACCATCAAAATACACACATTAACTCAACACAATGGTAAAGGAGTTAACCCCTCTCTTGGGCTACATCTCCTGGTCTAGCTTCGAATGGATCATTTTCATTAATAATCAAAGTGTCAAAATCATTTCTTTACAATGATCGAAATGAGAAATGGATGGCTTAAATGGCTCCAGAACATCCAAAAACCCCTAGTTGGGATCTTCCTGCACATGGTTTGGCCAAAAACTGAGTTGGAATCACTCCTTGGAAGTTTCTCCCAATTCTTTGTTGTCTCTACTACCAAAACACACCTAGAATGAATGAACATGGATTCTGGGTTTTTCTCGTTCCTAAAACGAACACTCACATGCATCCCAAACATTCAGGCATTCTGTAGAACTATTAGCGCAATTAGTGTCCCCAAGGGAGGAGGTCGTGGTCGCATGGCCTCCCATGTGGTTGGACATCGACCTGGATTTCTGCTCCTAGCCCCGCAAATCCATCCACTTCCTTCCTTACATGCTCACATGTGGTGTAAGGTATTGAAACATGGCTAACCATTGAACAACCATGCGTTAATTCTTGTGGTCAGGTATTATGGTAAAGGGTCGATCCAAGGGTTGGGGCTTAGCCTCGACCCTTTCCACACCCAGATGAAACCTTGAAAAAAATTAAATAAATTGTTTAAACATTAGGGGTAAGAAACATTGTGTGGGTAGGCTGGTAGCCTGACCCTTTCCAAGTCTTTCCACCTATCCTCATAGGTCCCGGGTTCGACCCCTCACGAACACAACCAAACTTTTATGCAATGGAGTAGGTCCCACGTGGTAGCCCATGTCTGGGCCACGTGCCACCATAAAATTGGTCCACCTACATGCCACATGTCTCCATATGATAGGTCCAACTCATCTACTAATCACCTTCCACATTTCAGTAGGGTCAGTTGCCATGTCAGTAGTATGAACCTACCATGTCAGTAGTATGGCCCTGCCATGTCAACAGTACAAACCTTCCATGTCAACATTGTATGGACTGTACAAACTGTACATTCAACAAAATTTTGTGTGTTTGGAAAAGTGGACAAAATGAGATATCTCACTCATATGACATATATTTGAACCCATTCAAGTTTCATTGAGATTGTGAGGATGAGGCCTATGTACAAGTCCATTTTGAAGAAATTCTGAGAACTTTGATTTTTTAGCGTATTTTGATCCCATTGATCACTCCTCCCCATTGGGAAGCTTTTGGTCCTCCAAAAGACTACTTTCATTCAATATAAATATGAGGGTACAATTGCCTCACATTTCCAAACTCAATCCACTTTGCCTTGCTTGGATTTGTTCCTTTAAGACCAACTCAAAGGTATTCCACATTCCCTCGTTTTGAAGTTCTCATCCTCCTATCAAGGATTGTATCTTCATGTAGTTCAGAAAGATATTCTGGTAAGAAATCATCTATATAAGGAATCTGAACATCATCTCCAGCTTGATCATCAATCAAAGGAGGCTCATACAATCTCAAATTCTCAACATTGACAACTGCATACATTTGCATATAAGGAGGCAAATACAAACAAAAGGCATCGTTATGAATATTTTCAAGAATCTTGAAAGGTCCATATCTAATTGGTTTTAATTTTTTACCTTCACCTTTAAGCCTCTCTTTTCTAATGTAAAGCCAAACTTCATCTCCATCTTGGAAACTGTGATCAACACATTGCTTGTCATGTCTTGTCTTCTACTTGGCTTGGATCTTTTCCAACTGTTCTTGTACCATTTGATGCACCAACTGAATTTTTTCAATGAACTTCTTTACTCTATCAATGTCATATTGACCATCAATAGAAATATCTTTCCCAAATATAAAATCTAAAGGATATTTTTGCAAATAACCAAAACATGTCTCAAATGGATATTTTTGAGTTGAAGAGTGCTTAGACCGATTGTAAGCATGTTGAATGTAGTGTAGGTGCTCATCCAAAATCTTAGGATGCTTGTTGCAGTAACCACGAAGAAGATGCACTGCTGTTTTCTTAACCACTTCTATTTGACCATCATTTTGTGGACGAAAAGATGCGCTCTTTTTCAACTTGGTGTCCATGAGTGCCCATAATCTTGACCAAAAGTTCCCAATAAATTGGGATTCTTGATCATAAATAATATATTTAGGAAACCCAAAATGTACCCAAACATGCTGAAAGAAATTTGTTGTCATTTGTTCAACTGCAACCTGCTTCTTACAAGGCATCAAAATACAGTTTTTTCTCAAACCGTCAACCACAACATAAATATAATCATGATTTCTTTTAGACATAGGTAGACCTCCTACAAAGTCCATGGAAATTTTTTTCCCAAGGACGAGAAGCAACTGGAAGTGGAGTATAGAATCCCAACTTTATCTTTCTAGGATTTCTTGTAGCACATAAAGAACATCCTCTCACATATCTTGAAACACTTTCATTCATTTTATGCCAATAGCAATACCTTTGCAAATTATCCATTGTCTTTCCTTTACCAAAGTGGTGAGCAATAAGAGAATAATGAACTTCCCTTATGACGTTGACTCTTTCACCCCGTGGAATAAATATCTTACCAAGATGATACAAAATCTTATCATGCACATTGTAATCCAATTCCTCAACATGGTTATAATGGCACAAAGTTCCATAAACCTCTTTAAAATCAACATCTAAAGCATATTGTTTAGCATAGCTCTCATGCATGGTATAATTATGCTTAAGAATAACTGGAGCACTAACAATAGGCCTAGAAAGAACATTAACAACTTTGTTATAAATTCCTTTCTTATACCTTATAACCTAGTGGAATTGTTGTAGAAAAACCATCCATCTAAAGTGCCTTGCTTATTGTAGCTTTGTTTGTGATTGTAAGTATTGCAATGGTTGATGATCTATGTGAATGATAGTTTCTTTTCCCAAAAAATATTTTTTCCATTTTTTCACACTTTGCACCAATGCATACAACTCCTTATCATAAGTAGGATAGTTAATCATAACACCATTAAAAGTTTCAGAATGAAAACAAATGGGCTTACCATGTTGTAACAAGACTGCTCCCATTGCATAATTGCTTGCATATGTTTGGATCTCAAATGGTTTTCTCAAATTAGGAAGTGAAAGAACTGGAGCTGAACTAATATTCTCCTTCAATGCATCAATTTTTTTTTGTTGCTTTCCTCCCCATTGAAAAACTTGCTTGATGCTTGTCACTATATGTAATGGAGCTACAATTGAACAGAAGTTAGCAATAAACTTTCTCCAATATTGGGTTTCTCCCAAAAAGATTCTTACCTCTGTCACATTGTTGGGATTGGGCCAATAAAAAAGGACTTTGACCTTGGAAGGATCAATTTTGAGTTCTCCTCCTCCAACAATATGTCCTAAGTAAACAAGTGAGGTCTTTCCAAACTCACATTTAGACATTTTCAATAACAATTTTTCTTTCTTTAAGACATCCAAAACTTTCTTTACATGCATAACATGCTCTTCACGAGATTTTCTAAATATCAAAATGTCATCCAAGTAGACAATCACACAATCATCAAGAAAAGGCCTTGAAACATCATTCATGAATCTCATGAATGTAGCAGGAGCATTACAAAGTCCAATTGGCATTACCATCCACTCAAACAAACATTTATTTGTTTTGAAAGTTGTCTTCCAAGTGTCTCCTTCAACAATCCTAATCTGATGATATCCGCTTCTCAAATCCAATTTAGTAAAATACTTATCATCTTTGAATTGATCAAGCAAATCATCAATTCTAGGAAGAGGATAACGATTCTTTACCATAATTTTTTTCAAGGCCTTGAAATCTACACACATGCGCCATGTACCATATTTTTTTGGCATTAAAACAATTGGTGATCCACATGGTGATATGCTTGGAATGATGACCCCTTTGTCAAGAAACTCTTGGATTTGGTTTTTAATTTCAACATTCTCCATGAATGACATCCTGTACATACCAATCTTGATCCAGGTGGATATTGGTGGCCACCCACCTATTCCATCTGGCTCCTCATGTCCGGTTTTTTTCAACACGTCTTTCTGTACTACTTTATAATTGTGAGTTATACACTTCTGGTGATTTTTGAAGCCTCACACATTCTCGAGGTGGATACGGGTGGCCTATCGCCTAATCCAACTGGATTATTTTGTATGTTTTCATGTGAGCACATCTTGATGTACTTTCAAGGCTGTTTTGGGGCCATAAATATTGTTTTTTTGGCTCGCAACAATCAGACTGTAGATGAAGTTATAGTTTGACGACAAAATGTGTAGTTCTCTGAAATACCTTTTCAATGGGATATCACACGCCTAAAACATAGGTCGTATGCAAAATTTATGACCCTAGGAAGTTGAGGTACCAAATTACACCAACTTACCCATAGAACCCACATGAGTCTTGGAGTTTCACCTTCTAGGGTTAGGTTTTTGGATGTCTAGGGTTTTGGAATTCATGATTAATATGAAAAGGGCCTATGGAGCCTCATTGTAATCCATTCTGATTAGAAGGATGCGCATAGCAACCACATCTCTTCTCAGAGATGGCTACCACCATTCGTGCAAGTTTTAGTTATGTAGTTTTACAGTTTCAACCTATTTCATTATTTAATAGAAGATATTTTTCATTGGATATTTGTGTTATTCTGTCTATATTTGTGTTTATTGTATCCAGTCTATTAATTAGTTCATTCCACTCCTAAATCTGGATCAGTGGTATCAGAGAAGTATGCTCTTCATTTATTTTTCTTCGTGCATGTCCCTGACAAGGTCTGGGTATAAGAAGTTGGGACTCGAACCAATCGAGCCATTACCAGATTGACCATGCCGATCTCAAAAACAACCCATGGGATACAAAAAGAAAGATTATGGAGTAGGAGATCCTATTAAAATGTTGCTCGAGGAAGCCCTCATGCGACCAAGGATCGAAATGATGGACAACTTCGCCCAGATCTTTTGATAGTTTCCCATGGGAGAAGAATCTTCATCAAGAAGCCATGCAACCCCCTTGAAGGTACAGATAAATTTTGATATTCTATTATTTGAAGGACTAATAGATATGGATGTTGTAGATAAATGGTTAAATCTACTTGAGGAATATTTTTAGGTCCACAATTTTTTCTATAGGGAAAATGTCACTTTTTCACTCTCGAAGGTCATTCCCCATGTTAAATACTGGTGGGATACTTACTTTGAGAAAAGGGTCGCAGAGGAATCTACAATTTTTGTGGTGGCTCCTACATGGGATTATTTCTAGGATGCCATCAAAGAACAATACTACCTTGTTGGAAGCTACGAGGACCAGTACACTAGATGGACCACCCTACGACAAGAAAGGGACCAGACAATACTAGAATTCACCAATATTTTCCATACCCTATGCCCCAAATTGGGTATCAAAGATTATGAACATCATCTAGTGCTCAAATACTGCCATTGTCTGCATAGATACATTCAAACAGAAATGGAGTTCCTGGACATTTCCTCATTGGGCATGACTTATATATACACTGTCAAGATCGAGTATAAATTTAAGAAGAAACGACGAGAGTTTGGATCTGAAAACCCCTCACAGCTGAAGCAAGGCAATGACAACCCTAACCCACACAAAAAGGGACCAAGTCGCGATGGTCATCCACAGGACAATCCATCCAAGTCGCAACACAAGAAGGGCAATGAGAAGGTGAAGAAAGACACGAGAAAATGGTGTGAGTACCATAAAAGTCCTTGGCACAACACCAATGAATGTCGCTCCAAGAAGTACCTCGTGGTCAGGCTAAAGGATTCTGAGTCAAAGGTTGATTATGATTCCGAGTTAAATACTGAAGGAGGGAAGCATATTATCGATGTTGAACCTAGTGCCATGGTTTCTACCACCAAATTCCAACCAAGCGAACCAGAAGAACTAGAGGAAGGGGAACGTCTCTTTGACTCACATATGTGGGTCAAAGGGGCTCCGATTCATTTAATTTTTGATAGTGGTAGTCAGAAGAACCTGATTTTAGCAGAGGTCATCAAGCAACTGGACTTGCTGATGACACCACACCCATATCCCTACACAATCGGCTAGCTCAGCCAAGGAAGAGATCTTTGTGTTAGCCAACAATGTCATCTACCCTACAACATCAATAATTTCAACAATGAGGTACTATTTGATGTTGCTCTCCTTGAAGTTTGTGATGTTCTTTTAGGACAACCATATTTTTGGAAGCGTCATGTTGTGTATGAGTCTATACCCCGTAGTGTTATTATTACCTTGGGTAGACAATTGTACATGATCCCAGAGGTGACACCGCTTACTGCTATTTCTTTAATCTCTGATAAGCAATGTAGTACGGCCATTTCACAGAACAAGAAGTTCGTATTCTTTGTGATATGTGCTGACAATAAGTAGAAGGTTGTTGCCACATATGTGGCCTCTACATAATGCCTCTCTTTACAACAAAACCAAGTGGATGGGATCATGTAAGAATACAGAGACATCTTTGCCTCACTTATAGGGGTACCAACACAAGTCAAGCATCCAATTGATATGACCCATGACACACCTCTACCTAATGGGACTTTTTATCGATGTTCATTGATGGAGAATGACAAAATTAGGCATCAAATCCAAGAGATTCTTGAGAAGAGGCACATCAGACCCAAATCCTCCCCTTGTGGAAGCCTGATTGTCCTGGTGTAGAAGAAGGATGGGACTTGGTGACTCTGCAATGATTATAGAGACTTAAATAAAATCACAGCCAGGAACCGCTACCCCATTCCCAGGATTGATGACCTTCTTGACCAATTCAAGGGGGAAAATTTCTTCAACAAGATTGAATTGAATTCCATCTACCACCAGGTTCCCATCAAACCAATTGATGTCTGAAATACAACCTTCAAGTCTAAAGAAGGTCTCTACGAATGGCTAGTCATGTCCTTTGGCTTAACAAATGCACCAACCACCTTCATGAGGTTGTTGGATGATGTATTGAGACCTTTCACCAACTCCTTTGTGGTAGTGTATTTGGATGACATCCTCATCTTCAATAGAATGTGGGAATATCACATGAAGCATATTCAACAGGTTTTGAGCACTCTACGGCAGCACAAGATTTATGCCAACTTGGAAAAATGATCTTTTGGCATGAACAGGGTCTGATACCTGGGCTACATTGTTGATGAGAATGGGTTAAATGTTGATCTAGCTAATATCCAAGTCATTCATGAATAGCTATCCCCAACCACACTGACTGAGCTTTGGAGCTTCTTGGGGCTAGCCAATTTATACCGACGGATCATGTTAGGATTCTCCCATATTGCATAAGCCCTCAGCCAGGTGACCAAGGGCAGTGGTAGGGCCAAGTTCGTGTGGGGGAAGGAGAAATAATGAGAATTAAATGATCTGAAACATCTCTTGTGCTCATCTCCCATACTCTCCTTACACGATCTGCAAAAACCATTTGATATTGAGACTGATGCATCTGACTATGCTGTGGGCATAGTTCTCACTCAGCAGATGCATCCTATGGAACACCATAGTGAGACACTCTCTGATGTTGTCTGAAAATACCCCACCTATGACAAGGACATGTATTCCATTGTACAAGCCTGTCGCCAATGGAAACATTACATTATGGGGAAAGAGACGATCATACACACTCATCACAAGTCTTTGTAGTTCATATAGAAATAGGGGAAACTATAGAACAACTACCATTAGAAGTGGTCCACCGCGACTGCCATCAAAAGTGGTCCACCTACCTGCAGGAGTTCCATCTCAACATCAAGTATAAGACAGGTATTACCAATCATGTCCCTAACTGTCTCAGTCGGCCTCTTGTGGCTGCACTCACCACTATGCTCCAATCCTGTGGACATGAATCATCGGAGTGGCCCCAACTTTATCATCAAGATTCAGACTTCACCACCACATATCATCTCTTGGGTAAAGGTGCCATTGTCACGTATTTTCACATTCAAGACAAACTCTTATGCCACCTAGGACATTGATGTGTTACTACAAGCGAGCATGCAAATCTGATTTTGGAAGCCCACTACAGTCAGGTGGCAGGACATTTTGGCATATAGAAAACTGTGGTCGTTCTTCAGAAAAAATTTGACAGCACGTCAGTAAGTATATCTGATCTTGCACTATCTGCTCCATTTCCAAGCCATCCATCAAGAAGCAAGGCTTATACACCCCTCTTCCTATTCTCGAGAAGCCATGGGAATCCATCTCAATGGATTACATGTCTGGTTTTCCATCCACCAAGCATAGAAATGACTGTTTTTTTGTAGTCATTGATCGATTTTCAAAGATGGCCATCCTCACAGCCTATAAGAAGAATGTCACAATGGCCAAGACTTCCAAGCTCTTCTTTGAATGAGTTTGGGTCCACTTTGGGTTACTGCAGACCATCATCTCCGACCGAGACAACAGGTTCCTCATCACCTTTTGGTCGAGTCTCTGGGCTCTAGCAGACACCAAGTTGACAAAATCCATCGATTTCCACCCCCAAACCAATGGCCAAATTGAGGTCATCAATCGAATTATCGTGCACATCCTACACATGTACAATTCTAAGCATCCCCGTACATGGGACAAGAGTCTTCAGTCTGTCCAAAAAAGATACAACTAGGTTGTCCATAGTTTCACTGACCACAACCCGTTTCAGGTAGGTCTAAGATTCCAACACTTGGGACCCATTGATGTTTCACTTCCTCTTACCACTGCATAGATAGAATCTTCCCCTCATCAGTCTATGATAAAAAAATCCACCAGATTCATTGAGAAAATTCAGCATATCCGTCAACAAGTCCAGGAGATTTTGCAGAAATCCAATGCAAAGTACAAGCAATGCCATGATCAACACAAGGTAGCACACCAATTTTGGGTTAGTGACAATGTTTGGTTACATTTTTAAAAGGAGCGTCTCACCGAGCCCCATTGGAAGCTTCATCCACTCCATTATGGGCCTTAAACTATCACCAAGGCTATGAGTAGCAATTATTTTGAGCTCAACACTCCACCCTTCCTTATTATGTATCTAGTATTCAATGTGGACCTTGTCAGGCCATATTTTCCACCATTATTGGACACCTATGAGATTGTCGAACAACTGACACTAATAGAGCTCAACCCCAACTACATGGAACAAGAATCCACCGATCAGATCATGGACACATAGGTCAAGGCAACTCTCCAACAGTGGATACAACTTTATCGGGTTGTCAAGGAAAGGCAACTTCTACACCAAGGCAAGTGGCTCACCCCAGGCCAAATCCAACAAAAGTTTCCTCACCTAATGGGGAAACTCAACGCAATGGAGACCATTGCTTCCTAAGGGGGGAGGATTGATCCAGGTGGATATTGGTGGCCACCCACCTATTCCATCTAGATCCTCATGTCCATTTTTTTTTAGGACGTCTTTATGTACTTCTTTATAATTGTGATTTCTACACTTTTGGGGCTTTCTGAAGCCTCACACATTCTCCAGGTGGATACGAGTGGCCTCTTTCCTAATCCAACTGGATTATTTTGTCTGTTTTCATGTCAACACATCTTGTTGTACTTTCATGGTTGTTTTGGGGCCCTAAACATTTTTTTTTTTGGATCTCCATAGTTATACTATGGATGGAGTTAGAGTATGACAACAGAATGTATAGCTCTCTGAAATACCTTTCCAACAGGATATCATGCGCCTAAAACAGAGGTCGTATGCAAAAGTTTTGACCCTAGGAAGTTGAGCTACCAAATTACACCAACTTACCGATAGGGCCCACATGAATTTTGGCGTTTCACCTTTTAGGGTTAGGTTTTTGGATGTCTAGGGTTTTGGCATCCATTAGTAATATGAAAAGGGCCTATGGAGACTCATTTTAATCCATTCTGCTTAGACAAATGTGCATAACAACCACATCTCTTCTCAAAGATAAGTACCACCATTCGAGCAAGTTTCAGTTCAACAGTTTTACAGTTTCAGCCTATTTCATTATTTAATAGCAGATATTGTTCACTAGATATTTTTGTTATTCTTCCTATCTCTATGTTTATTGTATTTAGTTTGTTAATCACTTCATGTCGCTCCTAAATACAGATCAAATGTTTGGAAGAGTACAATCTTGTTGCAATTGTATCTCATGTCAGATAACCCTTTTTGGAGGCAATCCTTTTGGTTCCTAGAACATCTCATAATATTGGTTAACAACCTCATATAAATTAGATTTCAACTTTGCATCATAACCTTGGAAAGCTTCTTTTTCAACCTTGTCTCTAGGCTTGATCATCAAGAGGAAAAAATTCTTACTAGCATTGCTTAATCTCTTCATTTGTCCAACATTTATAATTGGCAAAATCAACTTCTTTGTATATTCTCTAACAATGCACTCAACTCCATTTTTAAACAAATGACACTTGTTCTCATGAATATGAAATATGAATCTACTATCATATAAGTATGGTCTTCCTAACACAATACCACATATATCCAATGGAATAACATCAATATCTACCACATCTATAAAATTTGCGGTGATGGAAAATCTAAGTTTACACCTTCTTGTCACATGCAATTTGGCATTGTCACATATCCATCCTAGGGGGTATCATTTAGGATGTGGATTAGTTTCCAATTTTAGTTTCTTGACGATGTCTTTAGATATGAGGTTTTCTTGAGATCCAATATCAAAAAGAGTATATATCCCAGTATGCTTTGAAATCACCCTTATTTGGAAAATCTCTATTCTATATTTTTCATTTTGAGTTTCATTGAGTATACTACTACTTCAAGAACTAGTACTTTCAATAGAATCCTTACCTTGAAAACACATGGCTGTAATATTTGTTTCATCACCCGAATTAGAACCTAAATCATGTTGTACGGTTGCAGTAGTCTTTGGTTTCCCCTTATGGTTGAAATTTTTGGGTCTCTTTTCAGGATGCAGTTTCCAACAATGGTCTTCATCATGGCCATACTTTGAAAAGTGTTTACATGTGAGTTTTTCTCCCTCTTTCTTGGTTGAATCATTCTTTCTTCCATTTCCCTTGAATTTCTTGTTTCCTTTGTATCCATGAACAAAAGTTTTCTTGCTTCCATCTTGGGGTTCATTCCTCCCTCTTGCTTCCAAATGAGTTTTGTGTACACAAACTTCATCTAAACTTGTAGGTTTAAACATAAGTATTGTGTGCCTCAAGTAGCTATGCAATCCTCCAATATATTTGAGTAAATTTTCTTGAGAAGATAAATATATACCCAAATTCAAAGCTCTTATTCTAAATTATTGAGTGTAGCTTTGAACACTTTTCCCTTTATCTTGTCTAAAGTTTTTCCAATCCATAATTTCTTTCTGCATGTATGCTAATGGATAAAATTGTCTTTTAAGTGAAACAATAACATTATTCCAAGAGGATAAAAATTTACCATGTTTCTTCATGTCCTCTTGAGTTTTGGCTTACCACCAAATGAGTGTTTCACATTCCAATCTTAGAGAAGAAAGTTGAATCTTAGTTTCATCATCCTTTATCCTTTGTATCCTACAATACACTTCAATCTAATGAATCCAATTATCCAATTTCTCAGCATTTACCTCTCCATTGTACATGAGCAATTAAAAATTAATATCAAGCTTAAGCGAAGGAGTTTGTAGAGGAATTTTACCATGTTCTTTTGGATAATTTGGAGGTGGTTGTGAAATGGTAGAATAGGTGGAAGATGGAGGTGAAGGAGGTGGAGTATCACCATTCCATCCATTTACTTTTGGAGTTTTATCACCACTCTCTCCATTACCCTTTGGAGGGTTTGAGCTTTCACCTTGCAATATTGCATTTCTTTCTTCAAATAAAACTTTCACCATGTTTGTCATATCATAGAAATCTTTTCTGAAAGTTTCATCCTCTAAAGTAAGAGTTTCATGACTCTCCTCATGAGCCATACATGGTGAATATCTCCTTGAAGCTTGAGGTGATTCTGTAGTTCTCCTTCTTTTAGTTGAGAACTTGGATCTACAAGTTGAACTTCTCCTCTTGTGAGCTTCAACCTTGTAAGCATAAAAAAAAACACTTGGAAACAATCAAACCTTCAAAAACCTATTCTCTGATACCGACTTGATCTGAAAATGAAAGGCTTGAGTCTCTTTAAAAATGCAAGTGAAATTTGTATGTCCTTAGGTAATAGGATCAAGTTACTAACACATTAAAATTAATGAGTTTTTAATTAATCATGAGAAGCATAAACATTCATAAACAACTATCAAAATACACACATTAACACAACAAAATGATAAAGGCATTCACCCCTCTGTTGGGCTACATCTCTTGGTCCAACTTTCAATGAATCATTTTCATTAATGCTCAAAGTTTCAAAATCAGTTCTTTACAATGCTCAAAATGGGAAATGGATGGCTTCAATGGCTCTAGAATGTCCAAAAACCCCTAGTTGGGCTCTTCAAGTACCCAGTTTGGCCAAAAAATGAGTCGGAATCACTCCCTAGAAGTTTCTCCCAATTCTTTGTTGTCTATGATTTCCAAAACACACCTAGAATGACTAAACCTGGCTTATGGGCGCTTCCCCTGCCTAAACCCAGCACTCATGCACATCCCTCACATTCAAGCATTATGTCAAACCATTAGTGTGATTAGTGCCCCCAAGGGTGGAGGTCATGGTCACGTGGCCTCCCATGTGGTCGCGTCCTGACATGGATTTCTGCTCCTAGCCCCACAAATCCATCCACTTCCTGCCTTATGTGGTCACATGTGGTGTAAGGTATTGAAACAAGGATAACCGTTGAACAATAATGTGCCAAGTCTCGTGGTCAATTCTTATGATAAAGGGTCGATCCAAGGGCTGGGGATTAGTCCCAAACCTTTCCACACCCGGATGAAACCTTGCGCAAATTTAAATAAATTGTTTAAACATTAGGGGTAAGCAACATTGTGTGGGAGAGATGGTACCCCAACCCTTGATAAGTCTTGCCATCTGTCCCTAGAGGTTGTGGGTTCGAGCCCCCATGAACACAACCAAAATTTTATGTAATGGAGGGGGTGCCATGTGGCAACCCATGTTTGGGAAACGTGGCACCATAACATTGGTCCACCTACATGCCATGTGTCACCATCTGATAGGTCCAACTCATCTACTAGTCACCTGCTACGTCAACCTCTGCCACATCATTACCTGCCATATTTCAATACAACCACCTGCAATGTGTCAATTTGGTCAGTTTCCACATCAATAATATGACCCTGCCACGTCAACAGTACAAACCTACCACGTCAGCGTTGTATGAACTGTACAGTCAACAAAATTTTGCCTATTTGGAAAATTAGATAGAACATGATATATCACTCATACAATGTCCATTTGAACTCATTCAAGTTGAGTTTGAATCGTGAGAACGAGGCCTACACATGAGTCTATTTTGAAGGAATTCTGAGCACTTTGATTTTTGAGCATATTTTGATCCCCTGGATCATGTCGTCCCTAATCTCACTTGTATAGTCATCAATATTATTCTTTATGTCGATGATATTGTATTTATGGAAATGAGTCCCCATGATCTTGAAAACCAACTAAGAATCCTCACAGATTTTTTCTCCAATATGGGTATCACTGTTAATACTGATAAGACTAAGGTCATGATTATTTAATCCAATAAGATCACTTATGATACCTTCGTATCTAACAACAACAACTTGGAGGAAGTGACTTCATACAAATATCTTGGAATTGATATTCACCACAAGTTAAACTAGAATTATAACATTAATAAAAGGATTAATGGGGGATGGAAAGTTTATTATGTGCTTGAAAACAATTGTAAATCAATCGATCTTTGGAGTTGGGATAAGAATAAGCTCCTCTTTGAGACTCTTGTTACACATGTTATTCTTTATGGATATGAAGTCTAGGGATGTAGTATCTCTCTTGAATCGTGGAGAAAGACAGAGAAAATAAAAAAGATGTTTATAACCTATAATCTCAAAATTAAAGGAAATACGCCCTATCTCATCCTCCTCTTAGAAACAAGCCTCTCCCCCATTGAGAGCACAACTATGACTAGATACCTAATGTATAAGAACAAGTTAAACAACATGGAAGACAAGAGGCTTCCTAAAATTTCTTCAAAACCAAGTCGTAACCACCATCGACTCAAGCGAGGATGACATAAATATGCCTAGTCTTGGTTAAACTATTGGGGAATCATGGAAGACACCATTTTGCAGAATAAAAATACTATTAAAAAGAACATCAAATCAAAAATTAAGGAGAAAATGTGGTGTGATAAAGAGTTAGAGGAAAAAATAAACTTAAGATATTATAAGGATGTAATCAACCATAATCTAGAAGATCAAAATTATCTATCTATTTTTCCAAGTGTAAAGAAAAAAATAAGCATTGCTAAGATAAGATTCTCATGGGCTCCATAGTGAAACTGGGTGTTGGTCAATTCCCAAAACTCCATGGGATGAAAGAGTGTGTCACCTTTGTGACACTAAGAAGGTTGAATATGAAAATCACTTTCTCTTAAATTGGCCAGCCTATACCTAGATTAGATCTTATTTTCAAAATATTTGTCACACTACCAACCTTCCTAGCATCTTAACTCAACAAAACTATGGTGATATTAGAAAGATTCTCTTAATGCTTTTCGAGCACAGAAACAAAATTCTAAAGAATCGCAAGTAATCGCTTACCATCTTAAGGTCCAATAGACCAATTTGGTCTTAGTGGACATTCATCATCATCATCATCATCATCATTATCATAAAGTTTAATTTCATTGGAACTTTTTTTATCATTATTAATTAACTTAATTTTTTGGTTATATATATATATATATATATATATATATATATATATATATATATATATATATATATATAT
>JASDQU010881541.1:4950-18635 GCA_032191745.1 Picea mariana | reverse complement strand
TTGGGGGGTATAAAAAAGGGTATCTAGTAAAAATAGGTTTTGTTATTTATTGGAAATATGTATTGGGAGGGGTGCTCAACATAAGGGTTTTGGGAGGTATTTATCAATACCTAGTGAAATTATGGGTGTTGTTTATGTTGACATGTTTACAGGAAGAGTGTGCTTGTCATTGATGGAAAGAACAACATCGACGATGATATGTTTATAGGCAAGAAAAACAACAATGAGGAAATAAACAATGATGGAAAACAGGGAACGCATAAGCTAAGGAGGAGAAGCGAACAATATGTAGAGACGAGAAAGCTCAGAAGAGAAAGCAGTTTCCAGAAGCGCAGACGAGGTCTATTGGAACACAGGGGCAGACCCAGGGTTCAACGCTCAAGAGCGCACCAACAAAGCCCTAACTATTGGCCCTTTCGGCAACACCTGCGAAGAAGATGAAGTCTCACCCGAGGTAGAGGCAATGGTGGTTGTAGGACTCAGGTGTCTGCAACCTTAGATGGGACACAGATATGTGATTATCTTGCTTACAACACACTTAGCATCAACTATTTCCTAACATACATTCATTAATACACTTCGCAGAGCACAAAGCACCGCAGTAATTACTCAGGTCTAGCACTTAGGAATGATAAACATGTTATACTCAATAGATTAATCACTTAGCATCTTATGTATCATATCTAGCATGCATTCATATCTCATAAGAACTAAGCATCAATAGATCTATCTAAACATATCAGAGCACTTAGCATGAGAGAGACAAACACATCAGCACAATACACAGAATTACCGTGGTTCACCCCCACCCTGGGGCTACGTCCACAAAGTCTTCTTTATATTATCTTGGTCAAGCAGTTACAACACAGAGATTCAATGGCCCTTACTTATCATAAGACAAGGGATCTGCGCAGCTCGCTATATCCTCTTTCCCCGGGTAGATCCAAGCACTAAGCCTTCTCACACTCTGTGCACTCAACACTTATCACAGCATGCACAGAGCTCTTACAGTCACACAAACTTTTGATCACATAGATCCAACTTATGCACTAAGCCATCGACTATACATGGCATCCTTTCTTACATGGCCTAGACCTCTATTTATACATAGAAAAAGGCCTAAACAAGGGCCGACATCCCTTTCCCATTACAATATTCCCAAAAAAACCCAAAAAGGTTCCACAAAAGGTGGTGAGATCCCATGATCTCTGCTTCGCCATGCGCTCCGTCTTCGACAGGAAGTCCAAGTACCAAATGATCAACTATGACCAAGTATTCCTCAAAACTTGGTCAAGGGCCAACAGGCCCCCAACACTCACCTGTGACTCGTCCTCATTCACTCTTCTCTGGGTAAATCTCCCTCGAAGGCCTCGAGCTTCGCTCAAGCTTCTTCGACCTATTGGTTTTCTATTGCTTCTTACTTGGAAAACTCCTGAATGAGTGCATTACTAACTGGTCCTTCTAAGTGCTGCTCTGTTGTGTTCATGACCTATTCCAGGTCTATCTCTTGGCTCTCAATCTCTAAGAATAGTTGACATGCCCTATCCTGCAAAGGTTGAAGTTGCTGCGTCACTTCCATGACCTTGCTCTGGATCATATGAATCTGCTGCTACATGACGCGTTGTTCGTGGGACCTCTTCATTTTCTCTATGGTCGGTAGGGCCTTTAGTTGTACCTGTAACTTCTCAGCTTGGTACTTCACCTCCTGGAGCTGTGACTCCAATTTATGCAATTTAGGGTTCTCAGATAGGTTCTCATGTATCTGCGCACTTCTACTACTTAATTGCTTACATTCTTCAGTGATTGCCTTAATCCTTTCTACTGTACTTCGGGCATTCACTTCTCGTTGGTCACGTTCTTCTTGTGGAGTACTCAGTATAGCTTGGAGCTCTAGTTCTGCTACTCTTTGTTGCAGTTGCTGAATGACTTCAGCAAGCTTCATTACTTGGCGTTCTATGGGTTTTTCTGCCTTCTATTCTAAGCCAGCCACAAAGAGAAATGCGCTGTTGATTGCTTCTTCGATCTCGATCTGCTTCGTGAGCAGTTGCTCCTTTTCTTTCCAGATTTTCGCTCTATCTTCTTCAAATTTCGCTAGGATGGCATCCTTCCCTTGCTGCGCAGCTCGGCGCTGCTCTATGATTTCCTCCTGTTCTTTCTGTAGGGCCTGTGTAACCTGTGTTGTTTCTTTTTCTACGTTTCGAAGATGAACTTCAACTATGTCAGTGATCTTACAGAGTTGAACTGATTCATCTCCCTCTTCTGTTGTTCCTTCTAGCAGAGGCATCGTAGGTGTTATGCGTCTAGACTAAAGTGATCGCTGCACTCCTCGGAGCTCAGTTCCAATTATGTTGTACATCATTTCTTGCTTGGCCTCCTGCTTTTCTGTGATCTCTTTTATAGCTTCATTCAAATTCGTGAGGAGAAAGTTGAATTCATATAGATTGAACGTGGTCTTCATATTGGTCACGGTCGCTTTGGCTTTCTTCTTAATGGAAGACTTTGAAGGTGACCCTTTTATTTTCTTTAGAACTTCGAATTCGTCTTTTGGTTGCTGTTCAACTTCTTCGAGGTCTTTGTCATTACCTTCTTCATCTGGTGTGATGGAAGCTATCCTTATAGAGCGGCTATCCACATCTTGAACCTTCAGTTTTCTTTGTCTCCTTTGTCTTCTATGTCTTACTGGGCCCAGGTGTGTCCTGCGTAGCTTCTGGGCTGCTGATATCTGAAATATCCACTGGATCTGCTGCAACGAGGAGGTCTATTGAACATTCCTTGGTGATCTCTTCAAGGTCTTCTTCTGTTTGTTTATAATAGGACTATAGCTGTTCCTGGTGCTCATCAGCGCATGGAGTTAGGTATATGAAGTGGTGTTCCGCACTGAACTTCATTAAGGGTCTAAATTTGTGGAGTGTGTTCGGAGTAATGCGAGGTGTGGCTTGTATTACGATCTTCAACTGGATGTAGTATCTGTGAAAGAGGGTATTCGACTGCCATTTCCTATTCATATTTGTCGTGTACCATAATGTACTGAACTTCGTAGCTAATGGCTCAAACGGTAGGGTTTCAAGAAAAATGACATCCTCCGACATCTCCCATGCTATGAAGGTGATTAGGATGAGAAGCCAGCTGAACTAGAACTCATATCCTTGGTCTTGCGCTTCTCTACAATCCAATTCGAGTTGATCCGCTAAGTACTTCAACCAGTTCATTTGGACTCCTTCTACGCATTTTCCTGTGAGATCAACTACAAACCTAGATACTTGCGTCGGTCTGTTCTTGTAAAATAACTTTCCTGCGATCATCTGATAGGCGAGGCGCACTACGCCACTATCAATAGAGGTTACCTTGTAACCTTGCACACCTTTTTCAACATTTCCATAGGCCTCTTTAATCTTCTGTGAAAGAGCGCAATCCGTGGTCTTTCCAGGGTAATAGTCTTGCGGGTCAGGGCCCTGCATGCTCAGCCTGGTGATCTGATTGATCAGCGTCGGATCAATCGTTATCCGCCGGTTCAACCAGATATATCCTCCATGGTAGCTCGCTAGTAGCAATTTTACGCAAGCGTTCACCTCCTGGTGCCTGCCAAAGTGTGGAATCTTCATTACATTAAGTAAGGTGGACTGCGCGAGTTTCATCGTCCATTGCTGAGGGATGATCTTGGAATTCTTCCCCTTTGTCATCGTCAGATACTTGTGCGAGGCAAGCATACTATAGGCTTTCTGGTCACCACGGTTGAAGTCGCAAAACTTCAATGCTGCGAGATTGGTCTGCTAAGTGTGAACTGCGCACACTCCCTTCAGTAGGTACACAGTGATCATAGGATAGTCGTAATCTTGGCGCACACTGTCACGGTTGATTTCACTTTTCAGAGGAGGTATGTAAGAGGGAAAGATGCTTGGGATCAGTTTGGAATTTGCGATTTCATCTCTATGTTTAATACGTTTCTCGGTGATCTGTCGGGATGGTCCAGCTCGAGTAGTGGATGGAGAAGCTGTTACTCCTCTTGACGGCGTGGCTTGGACTCTAGTGGACATTCCTCTTTTCGACATAACTCTTTCGGTTCTTAAGCTAGCGAGTACTTCTCTCACCAATTCTTTTGCTGCGCTAAGCTCATCGGACATGTAAGCTCAGGATCACTTTCTCAGGTTGTCAATGGGATGAAGGTACCATAATCGAGTAGAGAGCAAGGCAGGGTAGTCACTATTCGACAATGCGGGTATTCTGTGATCTCAAGTTCTCAATTGGAAAAAGTGTCTTACGGGCATGGCGCGACGGAATAAGTAAGTAAAGCTGTAACGGACTGCTTGCAGCGGATAGGAGGGTCCATTAACTCTTGATCTATCCGTTATGGCGTAGTCCAATGGTTAGGTAACAGGTCATAACTTTCTTTCAAGCCATTCGGGCCATCAGCAGAACGAGTATATTGTATTCTAACGATTATATTACTTCGACATGGCGAAGTCCCATATGTCACTATTTTGCTATCCCGACGAAGCTCAAATTTGACAGGTTTTCCTTCTGCGGGGTTTCTTCTGGAACGTTTTGTAATTTCTCCAACTTCACTTTCTTCTTCATGAGTTTTTTAGCCTTCTTCTCAGTGAGCTTCGTCTCGATCATCCTTTTTTCATTTTGATTCTTTTCTTTTCTTGGCATGGTAACTTCACAGTGCTTCGATTCTTTCTTTAGATCCACGGGTATTACTTGTCCAACATATTTTTCGGTCCTCTGTGGTTCTTCTAGCGTTCTGTCAACTTCGTCATCCAAGTTCCTGGGGTCAAGAACCCTTGATCTATTCTCCCGTTCTTCAATCAACTGTGCGATCCTTCTAGTCATGAAATCTCTTAACTCTTGTCTCTGTTGTTCTAGGTCCTTTTCTGCTTCCTGTTTTCTAGCTTGATCTTTCTCAATCCAAGGTTTACCAAGTAACATAGTAAACGGGACGCTGTCCTCCATGAACTTAACAATCTCAAAATCTTCTTCTGTCGAAGCTCCATGAGCATTCATAGATATCCGAGTCTATCAAACATACTAGATCCATGCTTTAGAAATAAAAAATTTCACTTATCTTACTTCTACAGAGCACAAAGCTTCCAAATCTAAGACTTTTAACTATTCTTACCTTTATCAAAGCACAGAGCTTATAGATCTTACCTTTTTCTTGCAGATCTGACCTCTTTCTTCGCAGATCTAAATTCTTTTTCTTCATATCTGACCTCTCTTCTTCAGATCTGACCTTTATTTCTTGGCACAAAGCTTCACAGGTCAAACAGAACACTGCACACTAGGGCGATAGATCTACGCACAGAGCTTATTTCACACAAAGTTTCTTCTTCTTCAGTTCCCAACAATCACAGTTCCAGGTCTCGACAACAGAACCATTTGTTGGCACACAGGGGCAGACCTAGGGTTCAACACTCAAGAGCGCACCAACAAAGCCCTAACTACCAGCCCTTTTGTCAACACCTGCGAAACAGATGAAGTCTCACCCAAGGTAGAGGCAAGGGTGGTTGCAGGACTCAAGTGTCTACAACCTTAGCTGGGACACAGATTTGTGATTATCTTTCTTACATCACACTTAGCATCAGTTATTTCCTAACATACATTCCTTAATACACTTCACAGAGCACATAGCACCGCAGTAATTACTCAGGTCTAGCACTTATCAATGATAAACATGTTATACTCAATAGATTAAGAACTTAGCATCTTATGTATCATATCTAGCATGCATTTATATCTCATAAGAAGAAAGCATCAATAGATCTATCTAAACATATCAGAGCACTTAGCAAGAGAGAGACAAACACATCAACACAATACACAGAGTTACCGTGGTTCACCCCCACTCTGGGGTTACGTCCACAAAGTCTTCTTTATATTATCTTGGTCAAGAAGTTACAACACAGAGCTTCAATGACCCTTACTTCGCATAGGACAAGAGATTTGCGCAGCTCGCTAGATCCTCTTTCCTCGGGTAGATCCAAGCACTAAGACTTCTCACACTCTTTGCACTCAACACTTATCACAGCATGCACATATCTCTTACAGTCACACAGACTTCTGATCACATAGATCCAACTTATGCACTAAGCCATCGACTAGACAGGGCCTCCTTTCTTACATGGCCTAGACCTCTATTTATACATAGAAAAGGGCCTAAACAAGGGACGACATCCCTTTCCTGTTACGATATTCCCAAAAAAACCCAAAAAGGTTCCACAAAAAGTGGCGAGATCCTGTGATCTCCGCTTCGCCATGCGCTCCGTCCTCGATAGGAAGTTGAAGTACCAAACAGTCAACTATGACCAAGTATTCCTCAAAGCTTGGTCAAGGGATAACAAGGTCCAAGTCATCAAGACTCATATAAGGATCAAAGGTTGAGGCCTTTGACACTTAGACATTCTTCCAAGTCGGGAGGAAGCATACGCTTAGAAGGAGGAGCGACAGTGGCCGTTGGATCAATGTCCAGACAGGAGGAGTGCACAGAAATATCAAGTTGATGATCTGAGAACATGAATGATGAACAACGTTTAGTTCAGGTCTAAATATGTGAGGAGATTACACTCAGGAAAGTTTGAGATTTGAAATACTCGGAATGCGAAGTTTCATCAGTCGTTGGATCAATTTCAAGTGGAAGGACAAGATAAGCTAGAAAAGCTGCACCGTAGAAAGATCGAGCCATCGATCTAAGATCCCGATCGAATGAACAACATTCACTTTGGATATAAAGATGCGAGGAGGTTAAGCTCCTGAAAGTTTGAGATTTGAAATCCCCAGAATGCGAAGTTTCGTCAGCCGTCGGATCAATTTCGAGTGGAAGGACAGGATAAGCTAGCAAATTTGCATCACAAAAATATCGAGCCATCGATCCAAGATCCTGATCGAACGAATAACACTCACTTCGGATATAGATATCCGAAGAGGTTACGCTCCGAAAAGTTTGAGATTTGAAAAACCCGAAGCCCGAAAATCCGAAATGAATAAGGATCGTCAGATCTGGAGATCAAACAATGACCGTTAGATCAGGGAGATCTACATCAACATATTACGTCAAAAAATATCATCCTCAAGGACATATGGAAAACCACGTCAGCAAGGACATGTGGAAGACCACGTCAGCAAGGACACATGGTGTAATCAGACAATGACAAGTGTCAAGCTGATTCGACATTTCAGGTACGTGGTAATCACAAATTCGAGTGACACGTGGCATCTTCTTGAATCATGACACATCAATGAGTGACACAAGAGTTACGTCACTCTGAGAGTTTTTCTTCGGGAGTTTTACCATCAGTACTCGCCCAAAGACCCGAATTCCTGAATGCCGAAGACTTGAAGTGGATACGAGTCGTCTGATCTGAAGATCACTTCGGGTGTATTCTTGATCATTGATTGTGTAGTAGGATACATGTCAATGGATCATGAACTCTGGGAGAAACTTCTCTAGGAAAACGCGAAGGAGAAAGGTTTGAGATTGCCGAAGGCCAAATTCCCGGAGTGGAGGATAGACATTGGATTAAAGAGGACATGCGTCAATGGATTGTCAATTCTGGGAAAAAGAAAAGGAAGGATGAACGAGAGTTTGAGAATTGAAATATCTGAAGTCTGGATACATGAAGGAGATATTGACCATTGATATGAGAGGGACACACTTCGTTGGATCGTGAACTCTAGGAGAAATGCTCCGGGAGAAAAGGAGAACTTGAGAATTGAAACTCCCGGAGCCCAGATCGCGAAATCGATATCGTTCGTTGGTTTGGAGGGACACGTGTCATTTGATCACTGAGACCAAGGATTGTGCATGGACAAAGGAAAGAAGGTAGAGCCATCAATTGAAGAGGACAAATGTCAGCAGATCTTCCATTCTGAAATATATCCAATCAACAACAACAGGGTTTGAGAGTTGAAACTCTAGGAGCTCGAATCACGAAGGAAACCTCAACCATTGATGGAGGAAAGAGAGATCTGGTCCACAGACTTGATAGGAAATATTTGAACCATCCGTTCAAGATCACCATCAAGATCGTGAGATCGATGGTCATGCTCCATTGTGGGGCCAGAACATGCTCAGGGCTTAATTTTTCATGAGCAGTGTTATTAGATAAATCGGTAGGTGTAGACACTAACAGATCTCCCTAGATCCACTTGGATCTAGAACAAAACAAGACAGGACATGACTCTTTCTCTAAGTTGTGGTCATTGAATCTACTACTAAGAAGGAATAAGTGACATACATTTATATCGCTTCCTTAGGTCTATGTTGTTCCCGCTTCGCTTCGATGCTCTTATGAAATCAAGTCCAAGACAACACAAACCAACCAAAGCAAAGGTGGAAAAGTATATTTAATGTCAACCTATGCATATGATCAAGGAATTATGCAATAAAATAAGAGTGATTTTATGGGAAAGGGACACGCCGCTGTATTATATTAAATGAAAGTAGAAGATACAACCATATTGCCTTGATGTCGCAAGCTTCCTTTCAGTGACCCTTGGTTCCAACACACACACTTTCTCTACATTTGCGTGAAGAAGATCATATACAACTTGATAAACCAAATGGAGTCTTCAAGCTTCTATCCAAGCAGATTCCTTCACACAATGCTTTCACCAATTCTTCATTCAATCTTGCTTAACCTTTTCCATGAGAAACCTTTCAATATATAGGAGAAGGGGAGATGTTTAAATGGATGAGGATGATCCCACTAAATCTAAGAAGTCAGTAGGATGCCAACCATGCGAATTCCAACTCATTTTCTAGAAGATTCCCTTCTAGAACCTTCGTGACCTCTTCTCTTTTCCAAGCTTTGAAACAGGTTCGCAGCCTACCTATAGAGTAGACTACAAACAGTTCACACCCTAAGTATGGGTTGCCTGCGAGAATGAAGGATTTTCATACCCTATAACATAGGTAGTCTGCGAACTCATCTTAAAAATGTGTTTTTTGGAAGAAGACAACAATCATTTTTCTCAAGCAAAAAGTCCTCGTGGGAGCCTGGATAAATCACTTGTAGAGACATCACCAGAGTGACCAAAATAATGTGTAACAAGTGGGCCACAATTGAAACCATGGTTTTGGAGAAAGGATGCATGGAGGCTTGTGGTGAATTGTGGGGCGAAAAGAAGTTTGGTCTAAAACACCTTTGGACATGCCCACAATCATGTGGTCACATGAAGCTCATAGCCCAAGGTCATATCGTGAAACATATCCAATGCTCACTAGATAGAAATCAGGTAGCACCTCTTTGAATAAGCACTTGGTCACCACCGATGGTCACACAAAGGAAGGGGCTTAGAAGCCTAGGAAGCCATAGTTGACTAGTTGTAACTGACATAGAAGATGAAGAGTCTCGACTGCCAGAGAAGCTGAGGAACCTCAGCATAACGACCACTGATGATGAACTCATAGGGAACAGAACCGCCAGAGAAGATGAAGAGTTTCCATCATGATCAGGAGATGACTCGACGTGAGAAAAGTATGCATAACAGAGAAGTGAAGGTATTCAGTTGGGTATCTATGCAGTCATGAGGATGATATGAAGTGAACGACCTGTAGGGAGAACTTTGACACAGTGAAGAGGCATGGCATGAAGTATGCAGAAGGTGCATAGAGAGTATAAAAACGCAGAACATAGAAGAGATGGGGGTTTTTGTTGAGTGTGGTTCATGTGGGTAGAAGCATGCAGTGTGCAAGAGCTAAAGTGCACAAAAGAGACGTGGTGCATAGAATGGAAAGAAGACGTTGAGCATAAAGCGCAAAATAAGCAAGGAACATAAATGCATATCTGAGATTAGAATAGAAAGCGCAACAAATGTGAGGAGAGAGACACCGATGCAGGCAGAGCAGAGCGGTGTAGCAGAACAATGATGAGACTAGTAAGCCATAGATAAATGTTGTATCATTGTGATAAATTCAAGAAAGAAAAGATTTATATTTCAGGGTGGTAGGGAGGTGCTAGGGAGGACTAGTGTCCTCATAGTTTCAATTGGGTGCTTGAACATAGGGATTTGTAGCTTCCATATGGTTGCAGCCAGAAAAAATAAGGGTGGCATGGTGGTGCAAGGGAGAACTATTGTTCTCTGTTGTACAGGTTGATGCCTGTGTGATTGGAAGTTGGTGTTGGAACACTCAGGGAGTTGGTACTTCCTTCTAGTGGGTGCTAGAGAAACCAGAGAGTTGGTGCTTCCTTATAGTGGGTGCTAGAGAAACGAGAGAGTTGGTGCTCTCAACAAGTTGCAGCTTGTAAAATAGAGGTGGAAGCCTCAAAGGGAGTTGGTGCTCCTAAGAATGATAATGTATAGAAAATAAAGATTACTTATCATATCAAGAAGAAGAGGTTTTTCCCTTTATGGGTTTCCTCAAGAAATATCTGTCTCTGTATATTTCATGTGTGATTGATGTTGAATATTCTATTTCTTACTTCCCTGCATTATTGTGATCGTCATTGGGTGTCCTGTAAAGAGTCTAAAATGGGCATAATTGTTTAAGCACAATAACAACTGATTCACCCCCCCTCTTAGTTGTCCAACAATTGGTATCAGAGCCGGTTCCTTTTATTTAAAGGTAGATCAATAAGCTTAAACATGTCAAGCCATGAAGGAACTTCAACCAATAAGGCCCCTCTGTTCAATGGAACAAAATTTTTCTTCAAAAGTTAGGATGAGAACCTACATAATGGATTTAGGTGTAGATGTCTGGGATGTGGTAGAGATTGGTTATGTAAAGCCAGTTGTACTAGCTAATAAGGTTGACAAGCTATAATTCATCTTCAATGCTAAGGCTATGAATGCTATTCTGAGTGAGCTTGAAGAAGCAGAATTTGTAAAAGTTATACACTTAGAAACTACCAAAGAAATGTGGGACAAACTCATTAGCAGTTATGAAGGTAATGAGAAGGTAAAGGATGCCAAGATTCAAACCTACATATTAAACTTTGAACAGCTAAAGATGAAAGAGGATGAACCTGTTGGGAAGTAATTTTCGAGAGTTGAAGAACTAGTGAATTCCATGAAGAGTCTTGGTGAGAAGTTTGAAGACCTAGTTTTAAGATTTTAACCCAAGATTTTAAGATGTTTACTAGATAGGTTCAACCCAAAGGTATCTACTATAGAAGAACTTAATGATCTAAAAACTCTGCCTTTTGATCAACTTCTAGGAATGTTGATTGCATAGATAAAGATAAATCCACCTCTAGAGAAGCATCATTTAAAGCTGATAAGAATGAGGATTTTGAGCCTGATGAAATTGAAGAAAAATTTGTGAGAAGACTAAATAAAGGATCAGGCAAGTACCAAGGAAAATTTCCCTTCAAATGTTTTAATTGTGGAAATATAGGTCACTTTTCATCTAAGTGTCCACACAAGAAGCAGGATCATAATTCTGAAGGTGAAAATAAGTTCAAACCCAAGATATTTGATAAAAAGAAAAGTTTATGTGTAAACAATTATGACTCTTCAGAAGACACATATAATGACTCCTCGTGTGAAGATAAGGTTAATGAATTTATTCTTGTGGCCCAAGAGGATTATGATAATAAAATCACAAGAAGTAGTGTTGACGATGAAGAAGTTGTGGTTGACCTGGAAGGAGAACTAATCAGTGCTCTAGAAGAAATTGCTAGACTCAGATCTAAGAAGAAAAACAAAAAATAAATGTTGATACAGTTTGAGAAAGACAATAAAGAACCTAATGAAGCCTTTTCCTTGATAAAAGTGGAATTAGAAGAGGCAAAGAAAATATGGGACATTTTGAAACAACAGTTATCAGAAAAGAAGGCAAGATGTGAAGCCTTGGAAGAAGAGGTAGTAAAAACCAGAAAAGAGACGGAGAAGTTTAAAACATTGTATCTTCAAAACCTTCCAAGCATTAAAGCCACAACAGAACTAAACGACATTCTGAGAAAACATAGATCTCCATTGTTGAAGACTGGTTTAGGTTATGTAAATGGTTCAAGCAACAAAGAGCCAGAAAGCAAAGAGCTAGTAAAGATGATCAAGTTCCAAGTGAGTAGACAACCAGACCATGTGAGTACTCTGTCACCTAAAGCTAATAAAGACAAGATGATCCATGATCAGAAACAAAGAGATCAGAAGATGGAGCAACAAATGCCAAGAAGAAGGCCATCCTTCAGGTACCAAAATTTCTTTCATGGCTACTGCTTTTAATGTTCTAATTTTGGTCATAAGATTGTAAACTGTCAAATTAAGTTTAGAGACATGCAAATGAGGAGGTCAAGAAATAGACAATCTTTACAACATAGAACTAAGTAGCCAATGAATAGACAACGTAGCACCAATCACTTTGACCTACTAAACAATGAGCTCGAATGTTATAACTGTCATAACTTCGACCATAAAGCTGCAAACTGCCATTTGAAGAAGTACAAGGCAGATCCAAGGATAAATCCTTTAGCTAGAAATGCCAGCACATGGAAAACGAAAGATAGTGAAAAATGTGGTCTAGTACTTTCAGTTCAAAAACAAAAAGACGCCTGGTATATAGACAATGGATGTTCCAAGCACATGACTGGAGACAAGGATAAGTTTCAGTGTACAATTAAAAGCAAAACAGGAAATGTAACCTTTGGAAATGATGAACCAAGTAAAATCAAGGGTAAAGGGATGGTGTGTTTGAGTAATGGTAAAGGAAAATCCCATGATGTTTTTCTTGTAGATGGGCTGAAACAAAATTTTCTTAGTGTAAGTCAAATGTGTGACAGAGGATGTGAAGTGGTGTTCACTTCCAAGGATTGTAAGTTAAAGTCTGTAAACTCAGGACAAGTGGTGGCTAAAGGCATAAGGACATAAAATAATGTATATGTGTTGAAAGAAGATAAAGAAGAATGTCATCTAAGAAAACATGATGAAAGTTGGTTATGGCATAGGAGACTTGGACATCTAAACTTTGACCACTTAATCAAGCTCAAAAATCTTGAGGTAGTAAAAGATCTTCCAAGAATATCAAAGCCACAAGACTCTCTGTGTAAACCCTGCCAAGTAGGAAAGATAACCAGGACACAGTTTAAATCCAAGAGCTCTACTTCAAGAGAGAACCACTCCAATTAGTTCATATGGATTTATGTGGACCATCAAGACAGGAAGGCATAGGGAAGGAAACCTACTTTATGTTGATCATTGACGATTACTCCAGACTTACTTGGGTTGCTTTTCTCAAAGAAAAAACTGAAGAATTTGAGAAATTTAAAATATTTAAGGCTTTAACTGAGAATCAAACATGCAAGAGGTTAAAGGCAGTAAGATCAGACAGAGGAGGAGAATTTATGTCAAGTGATTTCAAGGAACTATGTGATAAACATGGGATCAAGAGAGAATACACAATCCCAGGAACTCCACAACAAAATGGAGTAGTTGAGAGGCAAAACAGAACAATTCAGCAAATGGCCAGGTCAATAATGAATGAGAAGAACATTGGTCAAACTTACTGGGTAGAAGCAATACACACAACAATCCATATTCTTAACAAGGCCCACCTCAGACCACATAGTGACAAGACACCTTATGAACTGTGGTATGGAAGACTTGCTTCAATCAAACACTTCAAAGTCTTTGGGAGTAAGTTCTACATAAAGAATAATAATGAAAACCTTGCCAAGTATGATGACAGGGCTGATGAAGGCATCTTCTTAGGATATGCTACCAATAGTAAAGGATATAGATGATTTAAT
>JASDQU010881539.1:14091-24938 GCA_032191745.1 Picea mariana | reverse complement strand
GATACATTTATGTTATATTATTGAATATCTGTAATATCTCTGTGCATTTCTTTATTATATCTCCGCTCTCATTTCGTGCCGAAAATAATCGGGATCAGCGATCCTGGCCAAAATTACTCGGAATGACGATTTGTATCAAAGTGAGTCTGTCTTTCAATTTTGAATATTGAAGTTGTTATTTAGAAGGGAAATAAGGAAGTCTATGCAACTCAACTCTGTCTTGTGCCATTTTCCTATTCCATTATAGAAAGAAAGGAAATGTTTTCCCAGAATTAAATAATGGAGTTACTGATACCATTTGTTGTACTGTATTCGATTCATATTGAAAAAAAAAAAAAGCATCGGTTGTTGCTTTTAGCTGAAATATTTCAACTCCTCTGCATTTGATTTATAGATGTGGTTACATGTCTATCAGAATTTTATCGTGCTTATAGGAACGGATCTATATATATATATATATATACGTATTTTCTTATGTAGACATTAGATTCTAGATTTCATTATAATATCTCCAATAGTAATAGGCTTGCCTATACATGATATAGATAGTTTTACATTCTATTTGTGATTAGATAGTTCTATACCAGGAATTTTGATGTAAAGGAAATTTCCCTATAGTTACCTATGTATAGCAGAAATCTAGTTACAAAAAATGATTACTTCCAGAACCAAATACATTCGATTGTCATAACAAAACAAAATAAAAAGAACAAATCTCTAACTTTCATACATAATCTAATCCAGTCATAAAGAACTACTCAGAAATTGATTTATAAGCTATTTTATTAGCCTCTGGGCTTCACACATTTGTATAATCAAACATATTTCACCAAGGTTATTGTATCCATACATAATTTAATGGTTGCACTACAACTATAACTAATCCACTCCACAACGATGGAAAATAATTCAATACAGGTTCAACAAACACATTACATAAGATATACGATCATTCAAACAGAGAAGGAAAAGATTGCATATCTGAACCAGTTTGCAGGAATACAAAGGGAACAACCACGTTCCTCTCAACCATAGAACAAGGCAGCTAAATCACTTGCCCAATTCACCCCCTAGCCCGACCATGAGTCCATGAGGGAAAACTTGGAATATCCTCTTCAACAATGTCTTCCTCTTCTTCTCGTCCTCTCCTTGCCTCACACTTAAAAATTAGTGTTCATAACAACAAGTACACCGAAATTCCTCTTTCCAGCATACTAGGAAGCGTCCTGCCTCCTCACATATGTTATATATCAAACAATCCTTTTTTGCCTAGGTCTTTTCCCCTCCCTTGGGAATTTTCGTAGCTTTCTAAATCCCTAATTTTCAGGGGCTTCCAATGGCCAAATCCTTGATTTTCTACTTGTAACAATCATCCCAGAGGTAGTTCCAACATGTTCCCCACTCATGGAGTCATGGTCGACTGAATCTAACATGGTTGTTCCATTTGTCCTCCTGGAATAATTAAAAAAAAGTATTTTGTTTACATACAAGTGTCATAGTCAAATAGTTATTTGGGTCAAATCAGGTCTCTGCCCAACAGTCATAATAATTAATTACAATTTATTAAATTCAAAATTCGGAATTTCCATAAATGGAAAAAAAAATCCTAATTCAAATTTACCAAAAACAGAATAATTTTCTAATAAATATTTTTTTTTAACTTTCAAAATAATTTATTTTTGGGGATGTCACATCCTTTCCCCCTTCAATAAAACAATGTCCTCAGTGTTCGTCCCTTTCTTGGAACAGGGTTGGATGAGATTTCTGCAAATGTCCCTCCAACTCCCGAGTGGCCTCCTTAGGACTAAAGTGCTTCCATTGCACCTTTACTTGAGCGACGACTCTGTTCCGAAGTGTTATTTCTCTACAGTCCAGAATGCATAGGGGTTCTGCCTGGAATTTGCCTTCTGGTTCCACTTGCACCAAGTTCTAATCGATCACGTGAGTAGGATCATGAACATAATTTTTCAACAAAGAAACATGAAATACGTTATGAATTTTTAGATTAGCTGGAAGTGCAAGTTGGTATGCTATGGGTCCAATTTGAGCTAGTATCTCGAAGGCCCCACAAAACTTGGGTGCCAACTTGGCACAGTTCTCGAGTTTTAGTGAACTCTTTCGGGCTTTAACTTTTAAGTACACATGATCTCCCACTTGAAACTCCAAGTGTCTTATTTTTTGGTCTGCATAACTTTGTTGTTTGTCCTATGCCTCTTTCAAGTTGTGTTGTACTTTTCTTACCATACTTTCCATTTCTTGGAGCATCTCTGGTCCAACCATGAGTCTGTCAATTGGGTAGTCCCAACTAATTGGGGTCGTACACTTTCTTCCATATAGTATCTCGAAGGGGTTTAACTTAGTCGAAGTCTGGTACCCATTGTTATATGCAAATTCTACCAGGTGTAGGTAGTCTTCCCACTTGCTTGGCTTTGTTCTTACATACATGCAGAGCATAGCCTCCGTGATTTGGTTCGTTCTTTCAATTGGTCCATCCGTTTGTGGATGATAACTCATACTAAAATTCAAATTAGTATTTATCCCTGCAAATAATTCTTTCCAAAAAACATATGTAAATTTTACGTCTCTGTCCGAAATCACCATTTTAGGAATACCATGCAGTCTAAAAATTTATTTCATAAATATTTCAGCTATATTTATAGCTTTAAAAGTAGAATTTACAGGAATAAAGTGTGCAGACTTACTGAGTTTATCGATTACAACCATAATAGAGTCATTCTATTTCTGAGTTTTAGGCAAACCTGTAATAAAGTCCAGCAATATGGTCCCCCATTTCCATTCTAGTACTGGTAATGGTTGTAGTAGGTCGGCTGGATGTTGGTGTTCGGCCTTAACCTGCTGACAATCTTGGCACCTAGCCAAGTATTCTGTTGTTTCGCCCTTCATATTAGGCCAGTAAAATAGTTTTCTGAGTGTTGTTATCGTTTTCTAGTATCCTGGATGGCCAAAATACGGTTTCTTATGCACTTCATCCAAGACTGTTATCTTTAACTCTGTTGAATCTAGTATGTAAAGTCTGTTTTTAAATCGTAATAGTCCATTTTTGTCGATACTTAGATCTTTTTTATCTGAATTGGCGATACTGTTTTGTAATTCAGCCATTATCCTAGTGTAATTTTCGTCGTTAATACCTGTCATCCTTATTCTTTGTTCCAAATCACTTTCCGCACTGCTGATATTTATCTCAAATAACCCATGGACTCTTCTGCTTAAAGCATTTGCTACCTTATTTTACTTAACCTTGATATGTCTTACCTCAAAGTCGAATTCTCTCAAAAAGGCTAGCCACCTTGCTTGCCTTGCATTAAGATCTGGCTGGCTAAATAGATATTTCACACCTCTATTATCTATTAATAATAGAAATTTTCTGCCCATTATGTAGTGCCGCCACATTTTTAAGGCATGAATCACTGTTGCCAATTCTAAGTCATGAGTGACATAGTTTCTCTCGTGCTCCTTTAATTTCCGGGATTCATAACAAATAACGTGTTCGTCTTGAGTTAGGACACCACCTAGTCCTTCCTTACTCACGTCAACACAGATGGTGAAGTCTTTTTCTGAGTATTCTACCTTTAAAATGGGTGTGGTTGTTAACAATCCCTTCAACTTACTAAAACTGTCTTGACATTTCTGTGACCAGTTAAACTTGGTCTCTTTCTTTTGTAATGATGTGATAGGCTAGGCTATCTTGGAAAACCCCTCTATAAATCTGCAATAATATCTAGTGATTCCCATGAATAACCAGATATCTGCTACATCCTTAGGTATCGACCATTCCATGATGGATCTTATTTTCTTAGGGTCGACTACAATGCCTTCTGCAGAAATTACATGTCCTAGGTATTGTATTTTCTTTTGATAAAAGTCACACTTATCGAATTTAGTGTACAGTTTTTGCTTCCTCAAAGTTTGCAGAACTATTCTTAAGTATTCTTCGTGTTCTTCTTTTGTTTTAGAATAGACTAGAATATCGTTGATAAATACCAATACGAACTTGTCCAAGTACTAACTAAAAATGTTGTTCATTAGACACATAAACGTGGTTGGTGCGTTAGTGAGTCTGAAAGGTATGACTACGAATTCATAGTGTCCATATCTTGTTCGAAATGTTGTTTTTCTTATTTCCTCATCTTTTATCCTAACTTGATGATAACCGGATCATAAATCCAACTTTTAAAATATCTTGGACCCACCTACTTGATCGAATAGATCATTTATCCTAGGTAAGGGGTTCTTGTTCTTAATAGTCATTTTATTCAATTGTCTATAATCGATACATAGTCTTAGAGTACCGTATTTCTTTTTCACAAAGAGGACTGGTGCTCCCCATGGTCAAACACTCAGCCTGATATACTCTTTATCCAATAATTTTGGTAGTTGAATTTTTAATTATGTCAATTCTGGTAAACTCATTCGGTAGGGTGATTTAGAGATAGGGGTTGCACCAGGTAGCAGGTCTATAGTGAAGTCTATTTCCCTTCTAGGAGGTGATTCAGGTATTTCATCAACAAATACGTCTCAGAATTCACGTAGGACAACAAAGTCTTTCAAGTTGGGCTTATCTTATTTTTCTAACAAATTTGTTATTTGGATGGCGTAAACTTGGCAACCCTTTCTCTTGCATTTCTTGAATTGCATTGCTAATATTTGCCTAATTGATACTGGTTTTGGTATACCTTGGACTATTCTAGTAGTGTCATAAACATCTTTATACTAAAGTGTCTTTGCATAACAATCTATTACTGCTTTGTGCTTTTCCAACCAATCCATTCCGATAATCACATCATAAGATCCTAGTGGCAGGATGTTTAGATTTGTTTTTATGTTTTGCCATCTAAACTGAACTCAAATTCAGAAATAAATTCAACCACTTTCCTTTTAGTTCCTGTTGCTACTTGCACCAGCCATGATTTCACGTGTTTCATCCTTTTAAGTTTATTTGACTCTACTACACCGGGAGTGATATAACTTAACATAGCTCCAAGGTCAATTAGAATAGAAAGTCAGTTGTTATTGATTTTACCTTTGATTTCCACCACAGAGGACTGGTGGTCAGCTTGCCAACCATCAATGGCTGTATTTATTCGATGGAGGCTTCTGCCCACATCACCCACCATCGAGGCTTCCTGCAAATTATGAACAATAGTTCTGTTTGTTGTATTTAAAAGTGGGAAGTTCCTCCTTAGATGAGGTTCTCCACATTCACAGCACTTCAATGGTTCACGAGGACTGTCCCCAAACTTCTTTGTTCCCAAATTTACCAGTTTACCACTGCCTTGCGTACTTGGATTATTCGAGTGAAAATCCTTTCTAGGAAAGCTTTTTGCTGCATTCTGATAAGGAGCTGGCTAGTATCCCTTCTTCCGCTAGTTCGTTCGGTCTTGTTTCTTATCCTTCCAAGCTTTGGGAAATTCTACCCACTGTTTGTATTGGTCATAGCACATTCTTGCTTCCCTGAATACTTCACTCAAGGACTTGGGGTTGTCAAATTCAATTTTGTTCTTGTAGGAGTGTGGTAAAAAACTTAGGAACTATTGGATTTTTACCTTGTCCTCCCAGATATAAGGTATGAACCTTAGTAATTCTAGGAATTTGTTTATAAGATCCTCCATCGTCATCTGACCAAGTCATAGCTCATAAAATTATTTCGTTTTCCTTTCATAGTAGATTTCAGATAGGTACTATTTCTTGAAATATTTCTTAAAGTCAAACCATTCCATCTGTTTCTCTTTTAGGCCCTTAGCCAATTTCAGATCTTGCAACTAGATGTTGGTTTTTCCTTTCAGATTGTAAATGGCCATTCTGACCTTCATATTGCTAGAATAGTTGTATATCTAGAAATATTTTTTGATGTCTAATAACCATGCTTCAGCTTCCTCCCCTATTCTGGATTCTCCATCAAAGGTAGCTAGTTTAATTTTCTTAAATTATCCTTCAAGGTGGTCTACTTGTTTTCTCTTTATGTCTGTTCTTCTTTTGTCGTTGGCTGAAGGTGTACCTTCAGACGAACTGTCTCCCTTTTCTTCTTCAGGCCCAAAGTTCTTGGAAGTCCTTTTGTTGACCTCTTCTTCATTGTTATCATCCTTGGGGATTTGCTTTTTCACTATACTACGCAGCAAGACTTCATTTATCTCTTGTTTCTCCTGTTGTGCTTTCTTCAGTTTCTCATTGTTGGCTTTGAAAACCTGCAGCTCAACAATAAGATTCCTCATTGTTTCTAGCACTTTCTTAGGTGAGCTTCCGTCACTATTCTGTCTTGGATCTCCAGGAGATCTCTGCTTCGGATTTCCTTCAATTCTTATCTCTGCATCATCCTAAGCTGCCATAATTAACACAAAATAGAAAAGGGTTTTTTGTTTGTAACAATAAAGGTTTATTAGTTTTGCATAAATCGAAATATATGCTAAGCAACTAATGTGGCTCTGTTCAAGTCCAATGTTGTAACCTTTTCTCTAATACCATATGTAATGAACCTCATATTTACCATAAAAAAAAAAATTGTTTATCTATTTTCTATATAATTTCTTGGTGGAGGAAGGGATCCTAGTCATACAACTCTGTTGTTAAATCGGTTATGAAAACTCTGTAATAAAATTGTGCTATACACTCTATTATAAAATCTTGTTTACAAACTCCTAATTTCTACTTACCATAAGATATCCTATTTATATCATCTTTCTTCATCACGAGTAGAAAGGTTATAAGTAAAAGTTCCCAAGGCTTTAACAAATCCCTTTCATCCTTTATTATTTACCCATATGTGTATAGGGCTATGTATATAAGTGTGGTCTTATAATTCATTCTACAACTCGCCTTTAACATAAGATTCCATATTCACGCACAAGTTCAGAAGATGATTTTAGCCCTAGGAAACTTTAACTAGTTTTCTATCCATAAAAGTCATGGGGTCGAGTTTGAACACCAGACAACTAACATAACTACCAAGTCTCGGTTATTTAGTGGTTCTTAGAACCGGTGGTCGATTGTAATGAAGTAATTAACCCACAATCTAGTGGAAAAATGACAACTAGGATCGAACTGTTGTCTCAAGCTAACATAGAGGGTGTGAAAGGGTTTTTAACTCCCGTCAAGTCATGAGGGTGTCAAATCGTGACATTCCTTAAGTGGAAGAGATGGTTCACTGTTATAATAGTTAAAGCTCTGCAAACTTCATTAATGGAAGCCCTGCTAATCCCATTATTCGTCTGGCTCTACCCCCAAAGTGTCACACTGACCTTACCATCGTCACATTGCTACCCCGTCCTCTGTACTCCCCACATTTATTATGAGGTGACAAGGCACCATTTAGGGTTAGGGTAAACCCACTATTTGTCAATTTTTGAGTTCTTTTACGAAGAGGCTCAGTGTGTCATATTTTCAAAGACAAAGTCTATATGTGATGGTGTTTGCTCCATGGAATCTCTGTGTATCATATTTTTCAAAGGAAAAGTTTATAGTGTAAAGGGCGGTCGCTCCATGGATGTAACCAACAACATGGTCTGAAAGCCTGGTAAGTTCTTTCTTACACATAAAACCACGATAGATTAAGTAAGGTGGTGCATTATTTGGCAACGTTAAGTATTTTGGCATTCTGTTAATCATCGTCGTGTCCTTTCAGTCCTGTTGTGTTCTTCCTTTCATGTAACTTCTCTGTAATGATTTATCAGAGTCTTCCAGAGTTAAGTTTGTTTGACAGTATACGATTTAGATGATAGGAATAGTTGTGCATTCCTTAGGTCTCAGCTTTACCTTCCTTAGGTATTCTGGCCTTCAAGACGGTAAGGATGATCGCTTACCTTATGCCTCTCTAGAATCCTTGAGTCTTTCTTTTGGTTGTAGTTAGAGTCCTCTTGTCTTGTATAGGCCACCCCTCAAATAGATAATAAGATTTCATTTTCAGATTAAGGGTAAAAGTCTCATGAAAGGGTTCCACAGTGAGATGCATAAAGCGTGGTATATACTTCGTCATGTTTTTCATTATTCCTATTTTTGTCCTTATTTAAAGAATCTTAAGGAGGTATGTCAGCCCTGTGAATAGTTCACCGAAGAAAGACTCTTTCTATTTGGTAGTGTAATAAGTTACATTTTTATTAATTTCCCTTGTGATGGATGGAGTCATCTTTTTGTAGATTTACCAGATCCTCTGTTGGTTCTCACCTGGGTAATTACCCTTGTTATTTTATTTAATTCCTTTTGTTTCTGTGATGCCTCGAACAGTTTATTGGGAGTCTACGACATATAACATTTTGAATTTGTAACGAAAACCATGTCACCTTTATGGGCGGTGATTAATCCCCATCACCATAGCACGGTGAATCTGCTTTTATTGTTGATTATAATTATTCGCTACAATTTTGGTTCAAGAATGTTTTAAACGTATCTCTTTAATAAAATCTATAATTTTGTTTGAATTGTCTGTACTATTGCTTCAGCTTTCTCTTTTGGCATATTTGTACAATTTACAGGTTAAGGGTTTCACTATTGATTATTTACTTGTATGAGAGTATCTTATGAGATTTGTTACCGTCACTAATGATGGGCCTTGTTGGTGCGAGGACCCATCAGAAAATTACTGTGCCCTCCCCCATCGGCCTGGACATCTATTCAGAAAGCAAGCGATGGGGCAAGGATTCAAGCACGCGCATCATAAGATAAGTGTCTCATTGGTTTAATGTTTACCCTGCTATTGCAACTTCTTTTCTTTTGTTACTTATTACTCGAATAAAGGATAAAGTTTTCAGGGTTTTGTTTTCCTTTGTAGGGTTTCTACCAATGCAAGTCTTGGATACTCGCCTCTTCCTTCGGTACAAAATGTATTTGGGTTCCGAACCCATCATATCTCAGGCTAACTCTACAGGTTCTAGAATCATCCAGAGGAGACCGTGAACTTCAACTAGCTCTGTTATAAATAGTCTTTTTTTTACTTCTGTAATGTTTTGTTGAAGTAACCCCTCGGGATGTTTCCATTGTTGTCATAACGCCCGTCCTTGTACAAGTATTAAATCAGTATCTTTGATTTTAGATCTGGTCAACTATGTAATGCAATTTCCTTTTTATTTAATGAATGGTGATCCTGGCTGAAATTACTCGGAATGATGATTTGTATGAAAGTGAGTCTGTCTTTCGATTTCAAATACTGAACTTGTTATTTAGAAGGGAAATAAGGAAGTCTATGAAACTCAACTCTGTCTTGTGCCATTTTCCTATTCCGTTATAGAAATAAAGGAAATGTTTTCCCATAATTAAATAATGGAGTTATTGATACCATTGTTATGACCAATCACACAGGAAGAGGTAGACCAATCCCTTAAGGATACGTATGTAACATGTCAAGGCAATGCCAATACTCAAATTCTCTACTTAACTCTTATACCATATTTGTAACGTCCCTAGCCATCACCAGGTTGGGCAACGCTACTACTGTGGAACATTCACACACACACACACATTTATATAACATGCATTTTAATAAATTTAAAACACATAACACAGAGTTACTGTTACCATACATATTCAAATAGAATAAACAGTAATTCATATATACAATGGAATACATGATAACATTCAATTATCATAGATATGCATAACATAAAATTAACCACATAAATTATACTTATCTTTTCAACTGGAATAACACCACCAACTGCGTGCGGACCTTCCACGAACCTCCCATCCTTAGACCACGCTACTCATCACTCTCAGCGGTATGTCACCCCTGATTTGGGACTAAGCTCCACTGAGAAAGGGAATCCTAGGCTAGGCAAGGTCAAAAAAAGACACACAATTTATGAGGAAGGATTCTCTCCTAGGAGCCACTTATGCCCACTGCTCACAGACTCTCATTCCCCACATGCATGTCCCACCCCAGGGATATACACCTTCACTGTCACACAGTCCATCGGTTGCTTCACCTCCCTTACCTTGGGCTTCATCAACAGGCCAGGCCGGAATTCTCAGAGCTCTGTAGCAGCTACAGTGATCCGGATTATTTTCGGCACGAAATGAGAGTGGAGATATAATAATGAAATGCATAGAGATATCGAAGATATTTAATAATATAACAGAAATGTTTAAGAGATGCAACCATAAACACAGATATATAGTAATACATGATTTCTATTAAAGAAATAAATGCAGAGACTGTAAAAATACAGAGTGAAAGACTCGCTAGAATGGTGGCGGCTTATCTTTGAAAAGAGATGTGACAGTTGCGTTCATTCGCAAGAAGATGATTACAATGAGGCTTTGAAGGAATTTTTAAAATAAGCGGGAATGCAAAAAACCCTAGATATCCAAAAACCTAACCCTAGGAGAGGAAGCGACAAAAGTCATGTGGGCCTCGTTTGGGTAAGTTGGTGCATTAACTTTCCGGGGTCGTAACTTTTGCATATGATCTCCGTTTTAGGCATATGATAGCTCGTTGGAAAGGTATCATCGAGGAGATTCATTTTGGGGGATCATTCATGCCTTCACATATTATTGAAAGCCTAGATCTCAAAAAAACTTTATTTGGGCCCTCAAAATGGCACCGGAAGTTAAAAACTGCTAAAAATAGTAAATTGCCAAAATTGCCAGAAAATTGTTTTGAGCCAGTCAGAAAAGGTGGGTGGCCACCGATATCCACCTAGATCAATCCTCCCTCCTTAGGAAGCAATGTTCTCCATTGCGTTGAGTTTGTGGGGGAGAGGAAAAAGCATTTTCTGAATCTACATCTTGGTGAGCTACTTGCCTTGCTGGAGACGTCGCGCTGCTCAGTTTGTGGAAGTTTGTCACGAACCTATTGAGGTTGAGGTTGTTCAAAAAGTCGGGCTACATGAGAGGATGATGTG